>JAOEHX010007832.1:33835-46433 GCA_025448015.1 Bolborhynchus lineola
CCCCATCCCTGGCAGTGTTCAAGGCCAGGTTGGACGGGGCTTGGAGCAACCTGGCCTAGTGGAAAGGTGTCCCTGCCCGTGGTAGGGGGTTGGAACTGGATGAGTTTTAAGTCCCTCATAAACTAAATTATTCTATGATTGATTCTATGATCCTAGTTCAAGTGTAGTAGCAATAGCCAAAAAAACTATATTTGGGCAAATTTTATATGAAAAAAACCCAAAACAGCAAACCAGAAGGCAACAAACAAGCAAATAACAAAACCAAAAACCAAACCAAACAAAAAAAACCAAACTCAAAACACAACACTCCTCTCCCCTCCGTACTATGAGAAGTAACAAAGAGAAGTATTGAAACTGATACTTGAAAGTCTTTAGCGTATGGGTCTAGGAAAAGAAAATATGCTGGCTCTGACAGTTAAGTTGTTCTGTGACCTTGAGTGAATCTCAGCACGCAAAAATATTGTGAAGACATTTGGATCCCTCAGATGTTGAGAGATGAGATGGTCATACCTACCCTTGGAGATTACCTCTGATCGCTCACTAATGGAAAAACAGGATTTAGCACTCCTGTATTTTGATGAAACATAACTAGTAAAATAATGCTAGATCTTGAGTCTCCAAGAGACACCTAAGGAAGGTGACTTAAATCCACCAAGCAAAGACATGGGAAGTTAAGAGACTAATAACTTGCTGCCACTAACAGCAGAAAGCATTCAACTATCGTTTTCTCTGGTAAAATTTCTTCCAAGTCAGGAAGGTTTTTCTGAGAGACAAATTATTTGCTCCTATTATCTCAATTAAAGGCTGTGATCTGAAAGCTTAACTAGTCCAGAACACAGTGTTTGACAGTTGATTTTGTGGGGTTATCTTCTTCACATTGTAGTATGAATTTTTCATTGCTGTAATGGAGTATGTGAGTAGGGTTAGCTAAATACAGCTGAATACCCATGGTATTCTGTGGAGCTCCCTTTGTCTGTTGTGTGTAGGTGGGGACTTTGGGAAATAGTCTGCTTTTGTAAAAGAACTTTGTGCAGTGATTTTAGTACTGCTGTACTGTTGTATGTTAGTCAAAAGGCGTTTGTTCTTGAGACCTGAATTTCTGTTCCAGAGGAGGATAAGTGGTTTTGAGTGAGGAACCTCAACCGAAGTCCTCCTAGCAGAGGTCCTGTGGTCTCCCTCTCCACATGTACAGCCTCCACATGTAAAGAGTGGCACATATGGCTGAGAGATGGGAGACATGGGGTCAAACCTTCTCAGGAGGAGGAGGGAGCTGGACTCCAACTGCCCATGGCTCTAACAAATGGCAGCAAGGAATATGAGCAGACATGCAGCCGGGTGCTACATGCCATATCACTGACTAATACTTCTCTCTAATGGCACTGTAAAGCAGCAGCATAGTAGTGTGTTACAGGTAAAAGGCACTATTAACCCCCAGTTTTACTACCAGTAAAATACTGCCAGTGTCTTTTTATTCAGGTGTGTCAACAGAAATGCATGTTATGAAGTTGACTCAAACGCCATCTGGAGCTGGTTCCATGACCACAAGACAGATAGGTAGAAGATAAAGCTTCTGTGGCCATCAGAAATACTTTACAGAAACCTCAGAAATAGCTTGCTAAAATCCTTTTGACATCCTATTAATATTTGTGGGAAGCGCACTAATAAAGTACAGCGGGTCATGGCTAAAAAGCAGCCTTCTCTGCAACATGTATAGCTCTTAAAATCAATTAAAAAGCCTTTATTAAGAGTTTGTCCTGTGCCAGAAGAGCTAGGCTGAAACCTGTCAGGAAGCAAGTTGTAGGGTTGTGAGTCACGTGCACCTAAGGAAAAATAATAGTGTTTAGGAGCTCCAGGGAAATAAAGACCTACAGTAATTTGCCCCCCAGAGGAATAAAAAGAAAGGGAGAGGAAGGAAGAAAAACAAAGATAACATTTACTGGTTGCTCAACTACCTCTGTGTCATGCAGATGATATAAATACATGCTTTGCAAATTGTTCTGGAGAATGGTGTCCCTTTGAACAGAGATCCCATACCAGGCATTTCCTTCTGCGTAAGTACAGCTTGTGCAAGTAAGGAAATCTTTGTGCTTTTTTAGTGGAAACTGGGGAGCCTGTTCTGTAATTGGAACAAATGCTGGAGGGAATCCCTAGTGTTCACTACGCCACTTACTCAGCATGGCGCTTTCTCTGTTACCAAAATATCCATGTCTGCTCGGTTCCAATTCTTAGAGATTGGGCTGAGCATCTGCTCAGCACTGGTGGGAAGAGATGTCATGGAATCGTAGAATGGTTTGGCTTGGAAGGGACCAAGTTCCCTTGGAAGGGATCTGTTTCCAGCCCCCCATCATGGGCAGGGCCACCTTCCACTAGACCAGGTTGCTCCAAGCCCCGTCCAACCTGGCCTTGAACACTGCCAGGGATAGGGCAGCCACAGCTTCTCTGGGCACCCTGTGCCAGCGCCTCAGGACCCTCACAGGGAGGAATTTCTTTCAAATACCTAACCTCAGTCTTCTCTCAGTCAGTTTAAAGCCATTTCCCCTTGTCCTATTAGCACATGTCCCTATAAAAAGTTCCGTTTCAGCTTTCTTGTAGGTCCTCTTTGGGTACTGGGAGCTTCTCTAAGGTCTCCTCAGAGCCTTCTCTTCTCCAGGTTGAACAATCCCAACTCTCTCGGTCTCTCTTCATGGGAGAAGTACTCCAGCCCTCTGAGCATTTGATATCCTGAAGGTAAGGTTGTGTACAATTACGTCAATCTGGAACGCGGTTCTGCTTCTGTGGTAGACTTCTAATAGGACTTGAGGCAGGTTAATTGTTGCTCTGTAATTGACTTACCCTAATGCCAAACAAGCAGTGATAAAGCCACTTTCCTCACAAGGGTACTATAATGACTAATGCTTTCTCAAGTATATAGATATGATAAAGGTGAGGAGTAGCAAAGAAAAATAGGTGCCTCCTGGTTTGAAATATGTTGTGTACAATCTGTGCTTATTTAGAAGTGGTAAACGAGCAGTAGCATATGATAGAGAAGACCTGAAACTAGATCTTTTTCATTATTAAAGTTGTGTTTCTGGCACCCTCCTCTCCTCCTTCCCTCTAATATGCTGTTGTTATGGCAACAATATTTCTATCAAGAAATCCATATGAACTATTAAATCCTACTTGCTGTCTTACCTGGTTTGGCACACCCAGCATACTTAAATGCATGTGTTTGAGTTTGTGTTCTCTAACCAGAAGAAATTTAATCATAATTTTGAGAAGGACTTTACTTGCTCAAAGAGGGCTTTGTCAAAATCATATCTACTATTAAGTACCAGGTTATTTAACACAAACTGTTGCAAACATTTGATGTCATATTTCCTCTCGAGTACCCTACAGTTGGACAAAGAAGCCTTGGCAGCAGCTTCCTTGTAACTTCTAATAATCATGGATGAGTGGAACCAGTATTGTCAGGTTCACACGTAATTTACTGCAAAGGTTCGTATTTAATTTTACTTTCGCACACCCTAGTGATGAGCTCCTGTGTTCCTCTGACAAGAACATCCAGGTTGGACATAGCCTTGGGTGATATGGTTTAATGAGAGGTGTCCTGCCCATGGCCAGGGGGGTTGGAACTGGATGATCTTAAGGTCCTTTCCAACCCTAACTATTCTATGATTCTATGTGCAGCTACACACATAGCGATATCAGAGCTGGATGTTCATCCCCCATAATAGACAATAACAGCAAAGTGGCACTCTGACAGGATCATGAAATAGTCATGAGGAGACCCAAAATAACAGATGGCAGTAAAGAGTTATTTAGTCCCTTAACCAAAAGGAATGGAGGTGTGTGATATTACAAGCTTCCAGATGGCAGAATATGGAAAAGACAGCTTCATGATCTGCTCTTACGAATTCGAACCCCTGCATGTCACTGATGAATGAAAGGTATAATTATTTAGAGGGGGAAGGTGTTTTTAATTTGAGTGATATTTCACAGTTAGATGTGTTAAGTTGCTTTATGAAGTATTTTCTGAGCAGATAGAGTAAAGGTTTATAGTTGTTCAAGTGCCTGGTGTGCTCAGTTATTTTCCTTAATTGTGCCTCAAATCTTAGTTTTTATTGCCCTGAACATACCAGTAACTATTTTCCTTCCTGTAAAAATGGCTAGAAAGCATCTCATGAACAAATATGAAAAAACCAGTGATCAAAAGTTGCCACAGTTTAGTAACACTTTATACTGAGTTGTGCCTTTGTTCTCCAAAGAAACAGAAAAAAGTGATTCCTCAAGATGTGACAATCCCAGAAGGCTGTGGCTGGAAATCCTAATCTTTCTACTAATGAATTGTTTGTTGCGGTGGGTCTTGGGCAGTAGCTGCTTCTATGATATGCAAAATACAAAGCACACCCTGGTGTTGGATGAAGACATTTATGATACTATCTTTCACCAAGATTTATTTTAAGACTAATCTTGGGCTGCCTTCATTGCACATCACTTGAAAGGCAATTTGTTATTGTAGTATTCTAGGTGTGTGAAATATTCATGTGTGTGTTTGAGCTTTGGAGGGGGAGTGAGGGCATGCTCATGTATGGTTTAATGAGAAAAATTTGCTACTACTCTAAGCAAATGCATCTGAAGATACTCACCTGCTCTTTGTTCCATGAGCTGTATAATTTTTAGTTTCTATGTTGGCTTTTGCAGCTTATAGTGTTAGTAGTGTTTTGTACTGTTGCTAGTACTGATCTCAGTAACCAGCTTCTATGACTTCTATGTAATTTCAACCTGCAAATAGCCCTCTAAAAGAGAACTTACTTTCTTTGCCTGTTGCTCTTTGGCTGTATCTATATATGCTAGTAATTTGTTGTGCTAGCAAAGAACGTGAACCAGTAGATGAAAACAGTTGGTGCTGCAACCCTTACACCTACATTGTGTGCTGCTTGTCAGGTTTGTTTGAGACTGGATTTAGCCTGGCCTTCTGGGCTGAGTGCTGCCATCAAATGAGCTCCAAAGCTGACTGAAGGGTCAGATGTTGATTCAGACTCTTCTTTGCCAGCGAGGTTTGTGAATGCAGTCACTGAGCATTTTTAGAGGTGATGCTGTTATTGCCTTCATGCTGCATAGGGCTCTGTGCAGTTCTGCAGGCCTGAGAAGGGAGTAGTGACCTTCACGGCAAAAAACTTGGTGCAATGTTTTCAACTTGTATTTATCAAATGTTCAGAAACTATGGATGATTGTTATGGGGGAGATGAGAATCATAGAACCATGGAATGTTTGATTTGAAAAGGACCTTAAAACTTATCCAGTTCCAACCCCTACCACAGGCAGGGACACCTTCCACTACAGCAGGGTGCTCCAAGCCCGGTCCAACCTGACCTTGAACACTGCCAGGGATGAGGCAGCCACAGCTTTTCTGGGCGGTGTATTTGAGCTTAGGTGTTTGTCTGGTAAGGTGTTTACCTGATTGCTTTCTCAGTTGGCATCTTGCTCCTATTCTTGCCTATGTGTATCCAGTGAGATACCTCATACTTTGTGCTGCCACCTTGTACCCTATGCTTTGTCCTCCATCACATGCCAGTGAAAAAACCCTCATCAAGGTGCTCTCATATACATTAGACATACAAATACGGTGTCCTCGGTTCAGCAGTAGCAGTCATTTTTTCTTCTGCTTAAGTAGCTGATGTAGCACCGTGTTTTTGACTTTTGGCCTGGGAACAGTGCTGATAACACCGATATTTTCAGTTACTGCTTGGTAATGTTTGGTCTGATGAAGGACTTTGTGAGCCTCATGCTCTGCCAGGGAGCAGGGGAAGCCGGGAGGAAGCAGAGACAGGGCACCTGACCTGGGCTGACCACAGAAGTATTTCATACCACAGCACGTCATGCCCAGGATGTAAAAACTGGGGAGAGGAGCCCAGAAGGGTTGGGTTCGCTGCTGGGTTGGGCTTGGTATCGAGTGGTGCAGTTGTATTCTCTTCCCTTTTATTTCACTTTTCATTATTATTAGTGGTGGTAGCAGTAGTGATTTGTGTTATACCTTAGTTACTGGACTGCTCTTATCTCAACCTGTGGGAGTTGCATTCTTTTGATTCTCCTTCCCACCCCTCATGGAACGGGGGGAAGAAAGAGGAGGGAATGAGTGAGCAAACTGTGTGAGTTACAGCTTAAACCATGACCTAGGGAAAGATAGGAGGGTGGAGAAAGGAAGACAAAAGTTATTTTTTTCTATTTCCATCATCATTGGGCTGCCTTCTAGGTATCAAATGCCACCAGGAAAATTCCTTTCCTACACAGTAATGTCTTTTTTACAGATAAGAACAAGCTGCAACTGCCTGTAGTGCATTTTGCCCAGCTTCCTCATCTTTTTTAATCACATCTTCTATGTTTATTTTTTGTTTGGTTAAACTAATCCTTCTTTTTATAAGAGGAAATATGAATTTCATAATCTGCTCTGCTGGGTTCCTCATCCCATACTGGTCTCTTTACCAGTTGCACAGTGACATTAGAAAATCTTTATCAGGTGCAATAAGCACTTACCAAAACGAGTGTGCTTTTTGAAAAAAACAATTAAATACAGTTCTGTCATTAGTGGTGTTCATCATTCCTTGGCATTCATTAGCTGACCCAGTTGGTTTGCATCTATAAATGTATAACAAGCTATATTATACGTATGCAAATATTCTTTTGATTAAATCCATCTTCACTTACTAATGCCCTAAAACACTTTGATATTATTCTTCTACAAGCTTGTGGACAAGGATTTCAGCCATGCTGCCTTTCTGCACTGGTTTGTGTCTGTTCCCACAGTCTTTCATTTTTCACTCATTAAAAGCGACTACAGCAATGTTCCCTGTGACTAACTAGAAAAATTGGTACCCTATATATCAGAGTTCATCATATGTTTGATCAGAAATGCAGTTTTGGTGCTTTTCTTAAGATTAATTGGATAACTTTTTGAAAACCATTTTAGTTTTAACCTAGGAAAAAAAGAGTTGAAAAACTTCTGAGTTGTGGCAAGAGAGCTTTTTCACGTTCTTACATGCTGTTCCCAAGCTTCTCATTAGTGGGCTGTCAATTTTATAGCCAGAAGGTAGCCTCCTCCCAGAAGAAAACTGTGGGAATTCTGTTTGAAACTGTCATGCTAGTTTTATTTCTACAGCTAGTGATTATAAAGATAAACTTTCATGTTAAGCAGTACAGATGACTTAGAGGCTAATTGTCATCAGTTTACAAAAGCCTTTGCAGTTTTCTACTGACTTTGGGACCTATTCTTTAAAAGCTGGCCTGAGGAATGAAAATCCTCATTAATAGGTTTCCTTACGCAGCAACGTGTTGGGTGCCATGTCACCTAAGACCAAGCCATAATTTAGATGCTAGTCATTGTGCTAATGATTCAGGGACCAGACAGATCAATTGTTATTGTCAGTATCCATTAGATCTTGCCCTGTGTCTTAATCAAAGAGGCTGGTTCATCTTGGATCCTAGTGGCAATGAGCTGCAGGCAGACAAGTGTCTTGGCTATCTATGGCAAAAAGATGTGTGTGCTTTTGTATAATAGACCACCAGAAGGCATAAAGGCTAAGAATATAATTCTTCTGATCTCAGAAGAAACTCATCCTAATTTACATCCATGTAACTGAGAACGAAATCAGACTCTGAATGTCTCAGGAGACATTATCCAATTGGAAGAAAGGTCAGGTTTGCACATTTACTGTCTATAATAGTATTTCCCTTCCTCAGTTACTCTTGGTCAGACCTGTGTGTGAAATGCAAATGTGTGTGGGGGAGTGAGAGAGAATGTCATCTCATAGAGCAAATTTGAGCAGGAATAGCAAGTCTCCATAGAGAATGTATTCAGAGCATATTTGTCCGTTAGTCACTCACCCCTGTCGCTTTTCCAGCTGCCTTTCATCATCTCACTTGCATCTCCTAAACATTTTTTTCCTTGTGTGTAATTGTACTAAAGGTAAGCTATCAGTAATGCCTTGTTGAGAACAACACTTAATCAGAATTAATCCACGATTCTGGAAGGAAAAGGAAACAATAGAAGTGCTATTTTCCTGTCTGAGAAATTGACATAACTCTGTGGTAATGGGTCCATTGCTATGAAGAGACTTAAACAAAACTGTGATGGATTATCTTGTGAAGGCACAAGGAGCACACTTTATGTATAATTAGCTCTTGAAGTCCTCTTCTGTAGAGAAACAGGTAGAGCAATTTTTATCCTCCTGAAGACCTTTCCAGTTCAAGCTCTTCACAGGATAAGAAATTAAGAAATTATGTCTGGAGTCCTAGATACACCAGTTAATATTGGGCTTACGTATAGTGAGATTTATGGTAGTACAACTGAAATGGACTTGTAAAGAACTCATATTTTCCAGCCTAAGAGAGTGGGGAGGATAATGGCAAATGAAACTAGTATTTCCATGGCAGTGTAATTTAAGAGTTGTGACAAAGAGAGACTCCTGGGAGAGAGGGTGCAAAGCTAACAGTGTCCCCTCTGCTGCTAGCACTACCCAATATCTACAATTGCAGCCATGTGATTGAGAGAACTCCACTCTCTTCACACGTCTTTGTATTGTCTCCTTGACTATACCAAGACTGTGGGGAGCCTGATAAAATGAGCCCTGTGTGTGTATGAGTCTACTCTGACTCAGAAAAAGTCTTGCATGTAGTTGTTAATAGCTAAGTCTAAGTCCAAATAGAAAATTGTTGCTAGTAAAACTCATGTATATGACTGCGGTAATGAAGGAAAGCAGATTGCTTTGTAGGTATTAATTGAGGATCTGTATCTGGGACGACAGCATTAGATGGAGCCTTCTTTCTGGGCAGTTATTTCAATTATGGTCCAATAAAGGGGTAATTCAATTTATTATTTAACACTCTCAGGTCAGTACAGGGTATCATGGGACAAGATGTGGTACTCAGCTGAAATTCTGTATTAGCTTGGATATGTGCTGCTTGGCGCAATGCAGTGCTTCTTTAGAAATCTCTTTAGCCTAGCTTTAGTTCTGATTATTTATGTGACAGTAATGACATCTCAAGTATGTAAACTGCAAACTACACTGATAGAACTCTTCCAGTTCCTGAGGACCGATGATCTGTGGTTTCACTCTGGTGTTGGTAGGGGATGTTGAGGTGAGTTGTTAGCACCTGGAGTCCTTCACCAAGAAGAACAGGATTTTCCTGTTGATGGTTTTCTTCCTAATTGTGGGATGTGCTTGTTACTCTAGGAGGTACTTGGATTCCTTTTCTTTCAGAAACAAAGATGTAAGCAGCTCCATGTTAAGCAAAATGGCCATATGGAGTAAATTTGAATGTTATATTCTATTTCTTTGTTCCCTTTGTTACTCCTAAACCAAGTTTTTTCCAGGTTCATTCTGCATTTCTTTAACTGACCATTGGTGAAATTTTCTTAGCTGTGGAGTTATCAATACCAAGCCTGTACCCTATCTCTTACCATCCCTTGCCTGTACTTCTGTACTTCATCCTGTGTCTATGCTTCCCAGGCCTCTGATATCATCAGGCTGCATTTCTCTGTACCACATTGTTAGTTATAGAACCATGGTGGTGCCATACAGAGATGCACAGAAATAAAATTAATCACCCATAGGCACCTACCTGATTAGAAAAAATACTATTGCAGCTAAATGAAGCAAAGCTGGTTTGTGGGCAGCTCAAGATAAATTCAGGTAGAATAACTCATTATAAAGCTTATGAGGTGGTACTAGCAATGGCGATACTGCATAGCAGGGCTAGTTGGTTATGTACTACGTTGTGAATATATACTGTGATGACTGGCTGTGCTAAAGTAGGACAATTGTTTAAAGCTTATTTTGAGTAGCATCTATTCTTACAAATGAAAACTGCTATGGGAGGATAACTTTCAGTTTTACACAGTGATTCTACAATCTAGTAATTTAAATCTGTAAAACATCCTTTTCCACCACTGTGTTGCTGTTGATGATTACTCATCTGATGACCGCGGGTTCTTAAAAGAGGTATGTTCCTAAGAAAAATAATTCATCAAAGAAATTAAAGCAGTTTATGTAACACACTTGGCATTTTTATTTTTTTTTTTTATCCAGTATGCAGTCTCTGAGGAGTTGCAGACAGCTGCCAATGGAAGGGGGTGTGTGTAGGTGTGACAGTGTATGGCTGGGTTTGTGGCTTGGGGATTTTCTGTTCTTGTACCAGCCTTCACTTCTGCCAGGTCTCTCCTGACAAGACTTCTGCAGTGAAAAATGGGAGCAATATTTGTTATTCTTCGGCTTAGCCCACTGGAATAGTGGAGAGCCAGGAGTGTTGATTTGAAAGTATAATGTTATGTAGTCACAGCAACCGATGCATCCCATCCTTATGGTGTTAGTCTTCAAAGGACATCTGAAAAGGAGTAAGAAATAAATACCTCAGTGGAATGTTACTCTGCTGTCAACTTTAAAACAGGCTCCTTTCAGTTTCTTCTTGCACCTCTCCTCTGTTTTCTGTAAAAGTGAACATTTCCAACTAATGCCTTCCAAAAGCAGGCTAGGAAAGGTTTACAGGGACACTCCTCTTTTGGTTGTAGCTGGTGACTTTTTTTTCCTAGGACTGCTTCTCTCTCTGCTGGCTGCTGCTGCACTTTGTTGGAAAGAACACTCCAAAAGCAAACTTTTGTCTATAAATGTCCAAAACAAATAATTCTAGATCAGTATCTTTTCAGAAACATCAGTTTCCTCCACAAGCAGTATCTAAAGTACTAGATTATAGGAGAGGAAATATGAGGGTGTGGTGCTGAGAAGCAGACTTTCTTCAAACTTGGAGCTCCTGAAATACCTTCCTGTATAGGTTGAAACAGTAAGTGCTGTAGCTGCTCTTCAAGGTAGAAAGCCTGTGTCAAAGTAGACCAGTCTATGTTTAAGCAGGATACTAGAGAAACAGGAGGACCAGCCTGCTGAGGAGGTAAAAAACTCCAAAATCAAACCACAACCCAAACAAACTACTGCCTCGTTATTGCCTTCATGGGGATCAACTGATATTACCATTTGGTTTGCCTGGGGTCAAAGCAGCAAAGTTGGGGGGAAAATCTGCCAATGTTCAGCAGCTTATAGGTGTCTCCTACCGGAAAGGCATCCTTTCATCTACTCTTGTTGTCCCTATTTAAGCTATATAATTACAGTGCCTAAGCAAATACTTGATGCCCATGTGACATTAGCTGACCTGACAGCTTTGAAGTATAGAATTGACCTGGATTTTGGAGCCTGCTAGATAGAAAAGTCTGAGGAAGTTACTTTCTTTGTCTTGAGTTAGTTTTACAGCTGAATGTTACATGACAGTAAAATATAACAGTATCAGAGTTATCTGTTCCCTGCAGCATTGTTGTAAGCAAGGAAGATGTTTTATGTTGAGATGTTTGATTCACTTACCTAAGAGGTAAAAATGATCACTAGGATATCCTGTCAAAGGAAAATTATTCTTCATCTTATCCATATTGTGTGCAGAGCCTGGAATTGCCACTCTCGTGTTCCTGTTGGAGATCTTAAATGGCAAAGACCATATTTGCAGACTATTCTAAACAAACTTCACCTGGTAAGCATGTTTTCTGCAACCAGTTCTGCAGTACTGTTCTGTCTCACTGTCACATCATACTAAATCTGTGGGAGCTATCCAAAACTATCCCACATGGCATGGCTAAGACTTTTTTGGAACAGCATGTAGGACTTTACCTACAAGTCTCTTACTGTGTTTTTTCTGAAGGCAGTTTCATACCTGACATGCCTTGTTTAAATTGTTTAGTAACACAAAATGGTGCTTTGAATTTTTCTCTTCCTCTCATACTGGGTGTATTCATGTGGAAACCTAGCAATGTGCCATATGAATAATTACGAAGACTTCTGATGTTGTTTTCACTTACTGCAGCCAAGGATTAAATCATTTATTCTCCCTCTACTTTTTCCCTCCTACCCCAGATAAATGAAAACATCCTGGAATTAATTCTCATTAGAGGAATGGAACAGGTGACTATCATACACTGGAATTAATATTTTTATGTAACTTGTTGCCAATTCAGTAGCCCCAATGACACAGATGGTTTTGTCTAGAAATAGAACTGGCTGGGGCTCTATCTAATATTACAAAACACTTCACAACCCTTTTGAAATGCTGGGAAGGGGGAATGTTAGAAGCTGCCATTTTAGCTGTGGGAAATGTTCAGTTGAACTTTAGTATCGGGCAAGTGAACTGAAGGAACATCATTCGTGCCAAACGCCCTTTAGAGGGCGCTTGCTCACCATTGCATTTGTTTTGAACATCTCTTAAAATAATTTGATTTAAAAATAATCTGCTACTGCACTCGGTTAGCATTTGACTGCAGTGTGTTTGGGCCAGTTATGGTTACTGATATCAGAACACAAAAGTTGTATATACAAAGTATATACAACAGTATTGCATGAAGTATGCTTATTTTTGTATAATCTGTCGATTTACAGGAGTGCAGCTTCTGCCCAGAGCGGCTGGTGCAGAGCAGGTCCACACCTCTTTAAAGAAAGAGCTTTCCCATATGTAACTGGATTCTGGTATGATTTGGGGTTTTCTGTGGCTCTGCCTTCTGCATTTCTGTGAGTTTTCCGCTGCAATAAACTTT
>JAOEHX010007834.1:0-15320 GCA_025448015.1 Bolborhynchus lineola
TCCCCAGCATCTCTATAGGCCCCCTTCAGATACTGGAAGGCTGCTATGAGGTCTCCACGCAGCCTTCTCTTCTCCAGACTGAACAGCCTCAACTTTCTCAGCCTGTCTTCATACAGGAATTGCTCCAGTCCCATGATCATCCCCGGCAGTGTGTGCTCACAGCCTAGAAGGCCAACTATATCCTGGGCTGCATCAAAAGGAGCGTGACCAGCACGTCGAAGGAGGTGATCCTGCCCCTCTACTCTGCTCTCATGAGACCTCACTTGGGAGTATTGTGTGCAGTTCTGGTGTCCTCAACACAAAAAGGACAATGGACTGTTGGAACAAGTCCAGAGGAGGGCCACAGCTACTATAAGTGATGAGAAATTTGAAACCAAGAGGTAAAATGTGCACAGGTTTCAATGAAGAGAATTAGGCAGAACGCTTTCCTGCATCACAAATATTTAAAGCACTTACCTACTAAAGCAGTCATGAAGCGATTCATAGAGAGAGGTTCCAAGTACATTGGCCCTTCATATCCCGATTCCAATTCGCTCCTCACATAATCCCTAAAAAAACCAAACCAAACACTATTAAGATCCATCCGATCAGACAAGAAGCTATTTATTCATTCCACATATATGCAATTTCAGTGAATGCCAGAGTCAACTAAATTACAAACAGAAGTATTAACACTACTGGTAGAGTAGCCACACTGGTGTAAAGCATGCCTCAGTTAGATCCTTAAGTGAGACAAGTATTAGCTGTAATTAGACTCACTGGCATAGCTGTAAAAATCCTTTGGGATATCCAAGCTGTTCTTCAGAGCATGGCCTGAAACTGCTTATTGACAAAGCCTCTTAAGCACCATTCCATTTTTAAGTATCCTTATTAAGTGTTTTTCTTCCAAATAATAATTGCTTTTCCCACCAGCTCCATGTGAACAAAAAAAAATAAACTCAAGAGCTTGACAGAGAGGACCTCCAATTTCATGCTTACTGGAATTTGCACCTAACAACCTCTTTCCAATGAATTAAAAAACAGGTACAAAGGAAAGGTGACAGTCATAGACAAGAGTCAGGAACAGAGCTGCTACATAATCCTTTTACCCAACATAATTTAAAAGCCTAGCTCCATCCCGGGAAACCTGGGGGACAAACCAGATACCCTCAAACTGACATACACAGGAAGGTAGTCTGAAAATCTGACAGGGTACTTGCAATTTCTCTCAGAAGTTGTGTGAGCTCAGACAAGCAAAGAAAAAGGCAAGAACCCAAAGACACTGGGAATTTTTCTGCTGTTGGTGATTATCCATAAGCTCTGCCTTCAAGCCGGCTAACATATCTAACAGCAATATAACTCAAACATGACCTTCACACTAGGAGCAAGCATTTTACACTTTCAGAAGGAGATCCTGGAAGAGGATTTGCCATAATTGTCCAGCAGTAAATTAATGTGCTGCCACAACACAGAAGGAAATACTCATGAACTTTTGCATCACGATCCAATAGTCCAGTCCCTTTTTTGCCTTGCCCTGTGACCCTTCCTTCTGCACTCCTAGGACGGCTGCTGCTCCACGCTTGTACTACACAACCAATTCAGCCAGCAGAAGCACAACTAAACCTGTACTCCAATCTGGCCAATACTGCCCAGCCATTTACGTGTACACACTTGATCTGATCCTGCATGGAAGTAGAAGAGTTTGTTTGCTTAAGGGACATAGTATTTTGTTTATTATTTATCTGCATCAGTGAGGCAAGCCACACAGGCTGGGAACAAATGCAGTCAATGTGAGGCAAACCGGAAACCACAACCAGTGCAAGAATTGCTGTTCTGATTTCAGTGCAGAAAAAGATGCAACTCAGGGCTACTAGCAGCATTCACTTCTCCCCAGAGATGTGGAAATATACCCTTCTAGTTAAGGTATTCACATTTTCATTTGCAAAAAAAGTCTCTGGAATTGAAGACATAAATCTCAAAGTACTAAAACAAACACTTCAAAGCCTGTTATTCATAGCTGACAGCCTTCCTACTCACTGCAGCTTTTCAAGTGTCATAGTATATGCGAGGTAAGTTGAAATGGGTTCTTTAGACTGTAACCTATAATTAAAAACACATGAGGATTGAAAAGCCACTTAAAACAACTGATTCTAGATAGAACTTTCCCCTTATTATCAAGGCGCAGGAAGCACAAGGGTTTTTTCTCCCTTCTGCCATCTGTACAGATGTAATCTCTGGGACGAAGCTGAATATTTTAGTATTTTTATTTATTTCACATGAACTTGCAGAATGCATTTCCTGAATGTACTGGGTTCAGCATTGAAAGCATTACCAGCAAACACCATAATCAGAGTTACAAAGGGAGAAAACAGTAACACCATTTGCAATACGCTGAAGATGGCTGGATTAGCGGTATTATGCTCCATCCACAAATTCAAGGTGAAAACAGCAGCTACTTGTAAACTGCTAAAAGGAAAGCAGTGAAGATATCACGTTTCTTCTCTATCTGTTAAGAAACAGGTTACAAAATCATCCAGCATACCAACTGTAGCAAGATGACCTTAAACAACTTAGCAAAGATGTATCAACAAAGCTGCACTTACAGTTGCTTCTTCAACATGGGGAACATGCCTGGAGATCACCCAAATTCCTTCAAGCTACATGTCTTGCCACTGTCTAGCTGAATCAGTCACCTGCACAGAGGTCTGTACTTGTCTTAATTCTTTAAGTAACTCTCACTAATTGAGTTTAAGGCTTACCAGCTTGGAGAAGCAGTGTTTGAAGACCTCCTAATTTTTTTAAACAGTATTTGTAGATGATGTCTGAATAAAGGAAATCAAAGCAGTGATTCTCTTATTACCAGTACAGCAACAAAGATCTTTTGGCACAGACACCAATCAGAAGATGCCTTGAACAGCTGCAGTGCCATACAAGATGCTGAGAAGAGCAAACGCCTGCACTCAATTTTGATCAATTAAAGCTGTATTAAGCCACAGCTTTTTACATTTGAGAATTGTTCACTTTACTGCAGCAATGTAAGAAAACAAGAATGCTAAAATCGTTATTTACAAGTTAATGAAATGACTGAAATGACATTACTACTTTAGAAAATTAGGATATAAGTATAAAACTTAGATCAGATTGCCAGCTATTCATTCTGCAGGCAATGCACTGCTAGCTTCATACAATCAAACTGCTGGACTGTTAACATACTCATGCACAACCAGACTAACATTGCTCTGAAAAGGTAAAGAGATCGCGCTTCACACACGATCATTTTTTGTTTCTGAAAGTGCAGAAAGGTCTCCTCTTGTTAAAAATATGCTTTGTAATTGACTGACATAAAGCACGATGGTTATGTGACCTAATTGACTCATATAGCTTACATTTACTTTGGCTGATTCATCTCTGCTGTCAACATCAAACACACTCTCGTAAGTCCTAAATGTCTAAGACAACCTCAAAATTAAGTGTATTTTAAGATTATCCAAAAGAAATGATTGAGGTTCCGTCTCCCCCCCCATTTTCTTAGCTCTACGAGACTCGACACTTGGAATGCAATCAAAACTGCAAAACTTGAAATAACACCCTCATGCAGATTCTCTTTTTTCTTTCTTTAGCATTATTAATTGCATCGTTTCTTTTCTGCATAACTGCATTGTTTATTTCCCCAAGTTTTATTGCTGGAAATAGGAAAACTTGATCCTTTTAAGCAAGACATTTGTGCAGCTACACATCAGCTAAAACCAGCATCCATTTTCCTTGTCAGGAGCAGCAGGATTTTGTTTTTTAAAGCTGACTTCTCCTTTGTCCATAAACAGATGGTGTATTACCTCCAAACTGCCAGGTTAACATGCTGCATACGAACGTAGCATCTTCTCAGTCTCCAAGCATTCACAAACATTAGTTAACCAATCTTTTACACACTGAGGTAATTCTCAGTCTTGCAGATAAGGAAAAAAACACTTAAGAAATCAGGGGACTTGTCAAGGTCACACAGACCTGGAAATCTGAAGTCAGAGCTTAACTGTAAAATTCAGATCTTCTTATTTCTAGACCTGCAGCTGAACCGCAGGCTATTTCTGGGGTGGGAAAAAAGCACTGAAAGCTGAAGTCTTTCAACAGCTCAGAATTTCCAGGACACTGCAGAGTCACAAGTGCCAGCTGATTCTGGTCTGGTTCTATAATTTGCACTAACCAAACTGGCCTCAATATGAGACCTCTTCATCTGTCTTAAATAGCATCCCAATCGGTAGTGCTTGCAAGGAATCCAACTGGAAGTTTTCAGCTCTAAACACAGTTATTAACAAAACACACTCAGGAGCAGTTTGCACATGTGACTACTGTATGTCTTGTTTTTATCTAGCAGACTGATCATAACATCAGCTGGAATTGCGTAGCTTTGGCAATAAAAGGAATAGCTCCACTAACATTGTATTTGTGCGCTACACTTCACTATTTTCGATATTAAAACTAATGAAATTCAAACATTCTTTTGAAAAGCTAACGCAAGTGTCACTCCCCACACTGTACAAAGGCTGCTACTGAGAATCGCTTGCAAACCAAGTCTAGGTTATGTCTAAGGAATGGGTAAGCTCACTCAGAAGTGTTAGAACTACATTTGCTTTGCAAAACAGCTAGGGAATACTGCTGGACTATTTGAATCCAAGATATCTTTTAATTAAATGTATTTTTTGGTGCTTGTTAATGCAAGATTTAATTAAAATCATTATTAACTCGCTCCAGAAATATCAAATAGAGAAAGCTTAGTAAGAATACGTCAAACAGTCCAAGTAACATGTTTCAAGAAAGCCTGTAAGTCTCAAACTTCACAAAGCACAGAAGTCACAACTCGCATTACACAGAAACACAAACAAAAAAGTTATTAAAAACCCAAGCACACAGTGCTAGCCCATAATGTATCAACCAAAATCCATACCATGTCTCTCTCTCTCAAAAACTTAAAAGATCCAGAATGGCATAGATCTCTAGAGGGTAAATCTTCCGGACCAAAGCCCTGTATCTGATTGGAATTTGTTACCAGCTTAATTTCAACACAAGTTTTTAAGTAATGTTTGGGTTGCTTTTTCAGTAAGTAAGTCTTCAACCCTGGAAGAAACACTCCCAAACTATATCTATAAAAACTCAGGACTCTCCTGAGGGTGATAAAAACCCTCTTTCCTTCCTACCCAGCCAGTAGGAGCCCATAATTCCTCTATTGCATTCTCATCCATTCAGGAAATCATTAACTGCAACCCTGACAGCTGTAACAGTAACATGCCAAGTCAGCATAAAACCTTCATTAACACTTCCCTGAACAGCAATATACTAAGAAAGAGAGTCCCACAGATGCTTTGGAACAACAATTTTGATGCAGAAACAACAAACTTATCGCTTCAATCAATCAAAAACACTTTTTAAGTGTTTCCCACAGGCAGGCACCAAAGTAAGTCAGGCTCAAGTCTGTATTTTCAAAACTTCCCATATAAAGCCTTTAATATGATGGCACTCTTTGGTCCCAACTAAGCATCTCTCAGTAAAAGAGTTTACACTGGCTGTGAACAGATTTAGCTGCAACCAAACAAAAGAAGGCAGCTTTGTATTGCCCGATCTGGAGTTCTATCTCTTGCTTTGTGTTTTAGATCCACAACACCTGCCTTTGTTTTCATTGTGAAATATATCACACAAACAAAGATGAACTAAAGAATAAGCTCCACCTCTTTACTTTTATGATCTTCCATATCACTATTTGCTGTCATCCTAGGGGCCAGGAAACTAAAAGTAACATCCTGTCCACTTGCAAAATGCTGCAGTGTTGAAAGCAAGTTAGTTGAACCACTGACTAACTCAATTAGTGCATCAGACGCCAGATTTAATCTTGTAAATACTTTCTCTTCCCAGATGAGTAGACATTGTACCCCACAGAAAAGTAGCTACAAATGACTTAAGTCAATGAAAATACACCAGAGCTACCTGACTATTTATTTCCATAAACTTTTTCAAGACAATGAACAGTAAGACATATTATGCCTCTGGCAGAGAAAAAAAGGCCTCCACAAAACCAAACCTACTCCATTTATATCAAATATTAACAAAATACTGGTTATTTTCCTAATCCCCAAACCAAACTACCAAAATTAAACAACTTTTTCTTACCTGGAAATCTGGTGCCCAGCATAAAGCAGCAGCGCAGTCAAAAAGTACAGGTAAAGCTGAACCAGGTGTTGTCTTGGTAAGGTGAGGAGCACAACACTTAATATGTAACCTGTAAAAAAAAGCAGAGTTGAAATTTAAAAAAAATGCTATCTAATGCCAGATTTCTTAAAATACAAACTAACACTCATTCAGATTTCTTTAACCACCTTTGTATTTATTTGGTTTTAAAATTCTTGTACCTGCATTTTCCCATCATCAAAACACAGAAAGATCACCACCTTTTCTTTTATTTCCTCCTGAACAGAAATAGCTTTGCCAGCTTCTGTAAAATCACATCTAGAGGTCAAGAAGCAGACTTGATCCACAGTATTTTAAAGAGATTTAATTAATATAACCTATGTAACAAAGAGAAAACAGGCCTAGGTCTCCCTCTTCTTCCAAGTGCAAGCAAGTTTCAGTGTAGCAGGGAAAAAAGTCTATCAAACAAACTCAAATGATGCATTTCCTGCAGCAAAGGACACACAGAACACTTTTCTATGCTGATGAGCATTATACATTTTAATTCTTCCACTGTATCTTCATGGTTTAAAGACACTTTGCATGCCCATAATCAGAGATGAGGACACACATGCTATTCTTCATACTAGTAATATTAAAGCAATTCAAGCTTTCAGTGCTGCATAAATCAAGGACAGGACTTGGCACAGCCCAGGATTTGCAGGCATTTACACAGGCAGTTCTTTCACTTCTCATTAGCGTTTAATAAGACTGTGGAAAAAGACCTGATGAAGATACAGCTTTACTCTTTAAGACCACAGCCTGGGTGCTCAGCAGCCTCTCCGACAAGCAGTATACCCATATTTTCTTTCATACCTGCTTTCATTAGGATACTTAAACAAAGCAGTACTTTGAAGTTCACAAGTGAGTGGCACATGCCCATCCTCTTTCCCAGACAGACTGCAGGTCAAAAACCCAGCACGTGGTGCCCTGAATAATCTGCATTTCCGACCTCTCCCTCACATTGCAGTGCACCTTCCTGCAGGTTTCTACATGCTCTTTCTGAAGGTCAGCTTACATGTCTGGCATTGAAATCCATCTAGGGGAAAAAAACCTTCACAAACAACAAAATAACTGCAACAGCGAACAGCTTCCCTGCAGCTAATAACAAAACACTACAGAAGAACTTACCATGACACTTAGAGCTATGCTAGTTACATTACATTTAGACTTTCATCCATCTATTCAGCAACACTAAGCACAGTGTTTTTAAGGGAGTTAATTTATACTTGAGCTTTCAAAAAATACTTAAAAAGTAATGTCACTCTAGATGAACCACTCACATGTAGTGCAACAACCAGCTTGAGAACACAGTATGTTCCAATAGTTGAAAAAGATTTCAGAGTCAGTTGGTATTTATGTAGAAGTATTTCAAGGCTGTCATCCTCAATAAGCCACCTCTCAAATACCACCAATAGTCAGGTCTTCCAGATGGTAACTCACAACATGCTCCTAGAAAAGGCATCAGACCCACAGGATGCCAAGCAAAGATCATTTCAGATATGATAAATGACAGGAGTCATACAGACAATGCAAGCCTATTTACCTGCCTTTTAAAAAAAACAAATACACAACATACCTATTTAGCATTAAAGAAAATTTTTCAAGTACTTTCATAAAGTCAATGTGACAAGTTGTGTATCTGAGCTTTTGAAAAGGTACATACTAAACCAATTGATAATCTTTGATTAAAAGGAAGTATAATACAAGTCACAATCACTAATTCCTGTACAGTATCCATCTGATCATTTACAAAAGTGATCAGAGGGATAGAATGCCTCTCTTATGAGTGAAGCCTGGGAGAGCTGGGGTTCCTCAGCCTGGACAAGACTCTGAAAAGATCTTATTGCAGTCCTTCAGTACTAAAAAGGGGCCTAAGAAAGATGGACACAAGACTTTTTAACAGGACCAGTAGCAAGAGGGCAAGGGATAATGTAATGTTTTTAAACTAAGAGAGGGTAGATTCAGGCTAGATATAAGGAAGAATTTTTTTTACAGTGAGGTTGGTGAAGAACTGGCACAGGGGCTGATGGATGCACCGTCCCTGGAAACAATCAAGGTCAGACTGGACTGGGCTCTTGAGCAACCAGATCTAATTGAAGATATTCTGCTCATTGCAGAGCAGTTGGCCTAGATGACCTTTAGGGGTCTCTTCCAACTCAAACTATTCTACAACTCTGTGATTTTTATTTTGAGCTTTCTACAGGGGGCTGAAACACAGCAGTACAACAATTTCCTTCTAGTAACTGTTTTATACAGAATAGTACGTTTAGCTAATACAACATCGATGTTCTACATCATCAGTTTTCTTAGCAAACGCATGTATCTTATCATATTCACCTTCTCTGTTCACCACCTTCCTTCTACTAAATACACAAATGACAAGAGGAAGAACTCAGCAGAATCTCCATGAACACGTTTAACGAGTTTGCACCACACCACAGCATCACAAACCAGCTCCAGCAGCTCTCACACCATCTGCAGACATTCTTAACACCTCATCTTTGCTGTACTCACCACCTTCCCTTGACTGCTTACTTAGCGACAATTCTCTCTGGGAACAACCCACGTGGCACAACCATGTATCATTCCAGCACTTGAGTCCAATCTCTAAATCTTTCCTTCTCACTGTAGCCCATGACTCACCTTCAGAGAATTAAATGGAGTTTATTATGCAGTCTTTTATTCCTCTAGTACTCTATAAATAGCCTAAGAATACCTGTTTACTGCATCTGCATTTAAGATCTGACATCTTCTTTATCACATGAAAGTTTGCTCCTTGGCCACATGATGATCTACTTTTTTCTGTGAAAGGAAGACATTTTAGAGGGCAACAACTGCACCCCAGCACAGCCATGTTACACAGGAATATTTTAGAAGTGAGTGAACTAAAATACATAAGAATTCACTGAAGGAGTGAAAAAAAGGTCTAAATACAAATCACATGATGAGAAGATTACTGTCACATCTGTGCCTTTTAAATATAGGGCTTCCAAACAGCACAGATGGTTATAACACTGCACAGGGAAGCAGCACAAGACAGCCAAGGTTAATACAGAAGCTTAAGCAATGAATTCGACTGTTCCTGAGTTTGGGCTGGAATGTAAATGTTCACTTTGAAGCAGCCGTTTGCTTTAATTGTTGGATTTTGGAGAGGGAGAGTGAGAGACATTTGAAGTAGTTCCCTTTCACGCCTATTTACAATTCCCTCTTGTGACTTGATAAGAGAGAGATTTCAACACACTTCAGACTGCAACATTTGCATTTTTGCTGCAGAGGCCCTATTCCCAAAGTGGTACCAACCTCATTTTTATCAACAACGCCTTAGCCAAAAAAAGGCAAATAATTCATTACCAAACCATCTCATTGCCTAAAAGAAAGACAAAAGCTCAAATACAGACATACCAGCAGTAACAGTCTATTCTCTTTGTTCTTGCCCAAACAAATGATATAGTTAGTATATGGCATAAATAAGATTCTACTTTAAAAAAAAAAGATCAGGAAATTAAATTTCTCACAGTACCTTTCTTGTCTAAATCATTACATTCTGTTTTCATTTGCAGTTGCTCTGTCAGGAAAAAACATGATGTTGAGAACATACATCCCTTTGGAGAGATCCTCCACACACACTCTTGAGAGTCTGAAAAAGGTCATCCTTCTGGATAGCCTTCAGACGGGTTAACAGTAACTAATGTCCACTTCCATCCAAAGCTTTCTGAGCTCTACACCTACAATGAGCACTCTCCTCCCTTGATTTAGGCTTTGCTTGCTATTTTTGCTCTTGGGACTTGGTGTATTGCACCTTTTGACTCACCGAGTACGCTTCTGTTCAAGTGTAAGCAGAGCACGCTCAGTGAAGCCCAATTCCTGCCCCAGTAAAGAAACCATTCTAATTCATATTATAAAAAGATACAGATGAGAGAATAAACTCCTTCCTGAATACAGTCACAGTGCCCTAATGCCAGGCAACCAACAAACAGAACAGTATCTTTATGCTTCAAGCTATAAGGAGCCCAAGAAGATATTCTGCCCACCTTATAAATATACAGCCCCCCACACACAGTACCTATTCAGGAGCACCAGGATGCAGAGAATTTCTACTGCTTCTCATGTAAAATGAAAATGATTTAGGCCCCAGTGAATAAACTGTGAATCATAGAACCACAGAATGGTTTGGGCTGGAAAGGACCCCAAGACCATCCAGTTCCAACACATGGCCTTGGGGGACGCCTCACACTAGACCATGCTGCCTAAGGCTCTGTCCAACCTGGCCTCGAACACTGCCAGAGATGGGGCATTTACGACTTCTCTGGGTAACCTGTTCCAGTGCCTCACCACCTTCACAGTAAAGAACTTCTTCCTTATATCTGACCTGAACTTCCCCTCTTTAAGTTTAAACCCATTACCCCATGTCCTATCACTGCAGTCCCTGATGAAAGGTCCCTCTCCAGTATGCTCTTAGGCCCCCTCCAGACACTGGAAGGCTGCTATGAGGTCTTCACACAGCTTCCCTTCTTCAGGCTGAACAGCCCCAACTTTCTTAGCCTGTCTTTGTAAGGCCTATATTGTAAATACAATAATAAGTAGAAAAGCTAAGCTAAACATGCTAGAACACATGTATTAACAAGCTCATGACCTCATTTACAATTTGTCGATTCAGCTACATGAAAACCTCTCACTGTGCAATACTCATTGTTACTGTAAGCAGCAGCTCAGACTGCCTTTCAGCAATCTCTCCATGTGTGTACTGCCAAGGTGCTTTCCAGCTTCTCTCACCCCACATTACCTCTTTGCAGACTGAGGTGTCTGAGTTTTACTGACATTCTGCATACAATGGAGGCTTCGGGAGCATGATCGAAGTTGCAACCCATCCTCTTTATGAAATATTTTAGTGCTCATTTGCATGATTACAGTTCCCTTATGTCCACTTCACATTATTACTCGGTTTCCTGCAGGTTTAGTCTAAAAATTAGAACTCTGCACATGAAAGAATTCATAACATTTCTTAATAAAACCACACCATCTCCTGGAGTGCCAGAAAGTGAGAGCACAGTAATTTGGATTCCACCAGGAAATTAATTTGGCAGGCCCTAACTTCCAACTCACCCATATCCTAAAAGGTAAAGGGTCCAGCTTACAAGAATTTGCAAAGCAACTTGCTGTGAAGCAGCAAGTTGAGATCCACAGAATACCATCAAAACTTCTGTGTCCATGCAGGATCAATGCGTGACTGAGTCATTAAATCCCAGCCTAACCTTTGACTGTCCTTATTTCAGTTAATTCAGACAATTATGTGGCCACAACATGAAAATACCAGTAACACAGGACAGACTTTCTGAAAGATTGTATCTGATATGGTAAAAGTATTAAAACAAAAACTGGCACCTTTATTTTCAGTGTGCTTAATTCACAGGATAACCAGTCACCAGATTGGCAACACAAGAATTTTCACAGAGATTTAATGTCTTGTTTGTCTGAATCATCTATCCTGAAAGCGGATGACTATTAAGAGATTCACTTCAGAGCTCACTATAGTTAAAGACACAATGCAGATGTTACTAGGAAGATTCTGTGGCCTATTCACCAGAGGGCAGATCAAGCTTAGAATGAACCCTAACTGCCAGTTATTTTAAGTCGTGTAAAACAAGAGACAAAAAGCTCTTGTACATCCTCAATTCATGCTAAGCATCCTTTGCAGAATGACTCAGCTAAAGGCAGTCTTCTGAATTGACTGGGACAGCTATGCTACCCTTCTGAGAGGGAGACTAGTTCTTCATCTGCTCTGTTACAAAAGGCAATGTCATGCAGAATGTCTGCCACTGGGCAGAGTGACCTCTCCCGCATCAGAGACGGCTCCAACACACAGCTCATGCAAAATTCACACCACTTAAATCAACATAGAAATAAGCTGTTCAAAGCTGTCCTCAAGTCTCAAGCAGCCACTGAGGCACTAGTATTACCCAACTATAAAGGGTAGATTCCATCTAGCTTGTCTCGCTACTGCCAACTGATACCTGTTCAAGACAGCATACACACAGTAGGACTTAACATGTATAGTGTTTTGGGGGAGTGACGGTTTTGCATGGTGATGCCAAGGCACAGCTCTTCCTTACCCTCCCCTCAGCTATAGCTGATCAAATAAACGTTACTCACTCCAAGTAGTTCCACACTTTGAACTAATATGTCCTTCATAAAACGTTGAAAAATCAGTTCTGAACTGAGCAAGCACATTCTAAACACACTTACACACAAGGAAATTAGTGTTTACCCAGTCATGGCACAGAGCAACTATAAACAGAGCTCAGAAATCCTGTTATCAACATCTGCACATCTCAGTGAAAATAATGCCAACAAAACAATTTACTCATTACTGTGGTACTGTCATCAGTCCCAACAGCTGTTTCTTGACTTTTTAAATGTGTAACAGATCAGGCACTCTAAGTATAAATAATCCAAGAACTGAGCTTCTTACAGAGATTTGCAGCACTCTCTGAACAAATCAAATGGACTTCCAGTTCT
This sequence comes from Bolborhynchus lineola, assembly GCA_025448015.1. Lineage (NCBI taxonomy): Eukaryota > Metazoa > Chordata > Aves > Psittaciformes > Psittacidae > Bolborhynchus > Bolborhynchus lineola. The sequence continues at coordinate 12,712 of JAOEHX010007834.1, forward strand.
GCCATAGTATTCAGGTAGCATTTCTGTAACACAGCATACCTGATGATCAGAATTCTGGGCCTAATTACAGCCACAGACAACTTAACGAGCACTGGAAGAGAACACAGAAGCAGAACCATAAAAACAGAAATGGTCACAATGTATTCTAAATTGCAAACACAAATTTTCATGTTGCCATGAAGCTGGTACTCAGAGTCCACTGAACCTCAACGTTTTAAGTGCCTCCTTTCAAGCAAGCGGCTATTGGCTTTTAACAAAAAGTGATGGAGTTGCCAAGGAAAGATACCAGCTTAATACAGAAAAGTTACCTGCAAGTATCCATATACTGAGAAAGCTGTTTAGTAAAAGCTACGACACTAAGGCAACAGTACATGAACGGGCAGTTCCTAGAGCTGGAAAGAAGAAAGAAAGGGTACACTGTGTTTTAAACACTGCGGAATCACCACCCAATACTGCATCTATCAACTGCAGTATACACTGCATTTTATCCAAGAAGAGAATATGAAGACATACCAAGTAATTTTTTAAGAAATGAAGCCGAACTCCATGTCATAAAATTGCACTTGATTAAAAATAGCTACAGTTTAATATAGTAACTCTGAGAGAATAGTCCTACTACCCATTCATCTAAACACCATTGGCAAGAGGAAGACAGAAGACATGGCAGAGCAAACCCAGAGATGCTGAATCTGAGCAGCATCTCTCACCTTTATGTGCATTAACTGCATTTACACATCGAGTCATGCATCCTCTTCTCGCAGTTTTGGGAAATTTGTTTCTGGTATTAACTGTGACCGCTTCTTTACTCTCACACTGAAGCTTCACACAGCATTTCTTACTGTGTCTGTACTGGAGTACTACACAGAATCATAGAATACTTAGAGTTGGAAAGGACCTTAAGATCATCCAGTTCCAACCCCCCAGCCGTGGCCAGGGACACCTCCCACTAAACCATGTTACCCAAGGCTATGTCCAACCTGGCCTTGAACATCCCCAGGGACGGAGCATTCACAACTTCCCTGGGCAGCCCATTCCAGTGCCTCACCACCCTTAAAGAATTTCTTCCTCATATCCAATCTAAACTTCCCCTCTTTAAGTTTAAACCCATTACTCCTTGTGTCCTATCACTACAGTCCTTAATGAACAGTCTCTCCCCAGCATCCCTACAGGCCCCCTTCAGATATTGGAAGGCTGCTATGAGGTCTTCACGCAGCCTTCTCTTCTCCAGGCTGAACAGCCCCAACTTTCTCAGCCTATCTTCATACAGGAGGTGCTCCAGTCCCCATGATCATCCTCATGACCCTCCTCTGGACTTGTTCCAGCAGCTGTATGTCCTTTTTATGTTGAGGACACCAGAACTGCACACAATACTCCAAGTGAGGTCACACAAGAGCAGAGTATCCCAAAAAAAAAAAAGGCAATCCAAATAAAAGATCTTCTAATTAATGCACAAGAGCTTAAAGAAAAGTGAGCAGACCAAGTAGAGAGCAATCAGCAAACACAATGGCAGTAAGCTCATGTTTCCCCTCCCTGATCACCCTTTATAAAGGCATCATTCATAATAAGTACTTCACACCCAGCAAGTGATGTGACCAAGCCCCAAAGGTTGAACCTCACAGTTCAAGACCCGGGTTGTGAAAGATGACACACCTTACACCTAGTTTGAGTCTTTAAATAGTCACTCCCTTTTTTCCACTGAGAATGCCTTTTTTGTGTGTGTAATGACAAGGAATACAATTCAAGATAAACCGCTCTTATTTTTATTCTTCAGTAGGAAAAGACTATGAATTTAGTGCAATTCTGTGCCACTAGTTTGACAGTGACTTAAATTCTAAATCTGACTATGATTACAGGTTAAGCTCATGACTCTTCTCTTCCCATCTAGCCCAGAGTGTTTACCAGTTAGCACAAATAGCATTGCTTTGCCCTTCACAGGAGGAAATTACATGGTTTCAACTGTTTCCACCTTCTTCATCAAAAGAATGAAAAAACCAAAAACCAACTCAAACCTCAAAACAACCAAACAAACAAAAAAACTGCCTGTCTTCTCAGAGCCACTCTACAGTGCAGAAGAAAACACTCAAGTCTGGCAGTAGAATGGGCTGGTCTACCCTACATAGAGGTTTGACATAAAAGGCATTTTAGTTAGCACAGATGTTTCCTGAAGCAGAGGCTATTCTAAATTTATACAAAATTATTTTAATGAAATCTTAACAAAACCAATCTGACCAATTTGGTGGCCTTCTATAATGGGGCTATGGAACTGATGGACAGGGGTAGAGCAGTTGATGTCATCTACCTGGACTTATGCAAAGCGTTTGACACTGTCCCACACGACATCCTTGTCTCTAAGTTGGAGAGGAATCAATTTGATAGGAGGACCACTCAGTGGATAAAGAACAGGCTGGATGGCCGCATGCAAAGAGTTGTGCTCAATGGCTCAATGTCGAGCTGGAGACCTGTAACGAGTGGTATCCCTCAGGGACTGGTGTTGGGACCGGTCCTGTTCAACATCTTTGTCGGCGACATGGGCAGTGGGATTGAGTGCGCCCTCAGCAAGTTTGCTCATGACACCAAGCTGGGTGGTTAGGTTGATGCACTGGAGGGAA
>JAOEHX010007835.1:0-18257 GCA_025448015.1 Bolborhynchus lineola
CTGTGCCAGCATCCCCACCACCCCGGACCACTGCCCTGGAGATGGAGTGCGGGCAGGGGATGCCGCGGGGGACACGGGGCACCCGTCCCTGAGCAGCCCCCTGTGCAGTGGGCAGACCCTGGTGACCCCAAGGAGGGACAGACCACGGTGAGAGCTCAGCCTCAGAACTAGACACTGGAGACTCCACACAGGGACTGCAGCTCCAGGGTCCAGGCATTTGTAAACTGCTCCTTTCAGCTTAGGTGATCTTTTCCCTCCTTGCAGACACGTGTTCGTGCACACGCTCTGTGAGTGTCAGGAGCCACAGAGCAGCCAGTCTATTTCTTTTTTAAACTTGACATAAGCAGGTAAATTATCCCCAAGTAATACATTTACCACGGGAGGAGAAACGTCGGCGCAGCTGCCAGAGCAGGAGCTCCTGCCTCCCATTCCCCACAGTGACGGGAGCCTGAGTTATGGCCCTGTTGGAGAGACAGAGGGTTTGTAAATGCCGCTGTGCTGTTTTCCAGCCCTACCAGAGCCCATTGATCAAAGGGAGCAGGAGTAAAGCCAATGAAGAGAAACAGGAGTGGGAAAAGTGGAGGCACGTGGCCAGAGCAGTGCCAGGAGGTGGGCACATGCAGGGATGCTCAGATCTGGCCTTCTGCAGGACTTCCGTGCCCTTTCCCCTCTGGGATACCCCTGGTCTGAGGGCACAGCCTGCATCTTTCACCCCTTGGACAAGCTGATTTGCTTGGATCCAGACAGCGATTGCAAAAGGATTTAGGTTAGGACCCCATGGTGCTACAGGAGAAGGGCCCTGTGCTAGGGTGATACAAGCAGGGAGCTTTATGGCACATACATTCAGTGTGAAACAAGACCAGTTTGGGAGTGAGGACTGAGCCTTTGCTTGGCCACATCTCACAGCCCCTTGATGATCCTCGCTGGTTCCTCAGGAACTGGGGTGCTGTTTGTACACAGTGAAAACCAGACCCTGACCGAAGGCTCGAGGCCAGGCTGGGCAGGGCCTTGAGCAACCTAGTCTAGTGTCAGGCGTCCCTGCCCATGGCATGGGGGTTGGAACTGGATGGTCTTAAAGTCCTTTCCAACCCAAACCATTCTATAATTCCAGGATTCTAAAGAGGAAACAGCCTTAGGAAATGCAAGAAAGGGAGAAACTGAGGCACAGGGTATCACTGTAGCAAGTGGAGATGTGAGGGCCTCACTACAGGACCCTTTCACAACCTCAAGCACTCACTGGAGAACAGGCAGTGTTGAGACACTTATCTGAGCAGCATATAAGCTCCTTAGAGTGAACATCCCCCAGAGACAGGCAAAGGAAGGGCTGTTTGCCCAGTGGCTGACATGAACCTGAGCAGCCTGGGGACTCACATCTCCCAGCCTACAGCAGCTCCAGAGCAGCATTGCAGATGTGAGCACAGAGGTGGCATCTCAGCAGCATGAGGCAGGGCAGACATGGGGATTGTGCTGTATCTTCTCCAAAAGCTGTTCCCCGGGAGTGGTGGAGCAGAACATGTCAGCTCCAGGCACAGGAGCTGTCCCATAAGAGCTGGCTTTAGGCACGTGGTGGCTTCCCCACTGTGAAACCATCTATCTTCTTCCTGAGCCCTGCACAGAGCTAGGCTGCTTCACACAAAGGATGGCCAAGGGGCTGTGTCGAACCAGGTCACTCATGCGATCTTACCTGTAAGTCACAGATAGGTTGTTTCCCATTGTCCAAGTAGGGAAACTGAGGCAGGGAGGGCCGCTAGGACTCTGGGAGCAGGGTAAGATGGCAGTGGGCCTGTCCTTGCTGCACCATCACTACCAAGCCATACTGAAAGTCACTTTTCCACCAAGTGTGAAGCCGCTTGTGCAGCCCAATCCCATGGCACTGGGGTCAGCTAGGGAGATGATACTGGTGTGCCCAGAGGGCACCGGCTGCAAGCTTTGCTCCTCCAGACACAGGCTCATGCGGAGCACCAGCTTCTGACGTAGTGTCCACCACTGGCATGGCACAGCATCATGCTGATATCCATTCCCTGTCTCCATCCCTGCCACCACCCAGGTGGAGGTCCAGCTAGAGAGGGACTGCCATACAGAGCACTGATGCGAGACCTAGTGCCTTCCCTGCTTCATCCCACACTCCTCCTGCCTTCTGCCTGCACAGGCAGGGCTCTCACTCTGCATCCAGTGGCCCTAAGGATGCCCCACAGGGAGCTCTGCCCCCAGCCAGTCCCCCTCAGCAGCACCCCAGCAGCCCTTCCCTCGAGCTCCAAACCGCGCCGACATCGCCTCGGCCATCAATAGCGTTTGGTTAATTAATTTGATGGGAACAGCAGGGACCGCACTTTGCATTTAGTGAACTTCCGAGAACTTCCAACCTCATCTTCATAATTGGCCTCATAAATTTGAGGAAAGAGAGAATTCAGCAAAGCCGGAGGAGCGCGGGAGGAGCCGGCTGTCATCCTGGGGGCTGGAGCCCGACAACCTGAGGCCTTAACTCACCCCCATCCTGCTGATGAGTGCGTCTCCCTGGGACACAGCTCTGCATTACAGTTCCAAGGAGAAGAATAGATCTGGAAAGGCGCAGGAAACTGCCAGGAGCCTGCACATGGGGGGTGGTGGGAGTTCATCCCTCTCCCAGCCCCTGGGCACCCCATTGGTCCTTTGGGGAGGCTGCAAGCCAGCCTTCACCCCATACCTGGGATGAGGTGACAGAGATGGGGATGGCTGATGTGTGGGGTTACCTCTGATGAACCCCTGGCTGGGGTGAGGGTGCTGATATGGGTCTCGGCCTGCTAGAGGGAGATCTGGGGAAGGGTCTCAGAGGAAGATGTACCCCTGTGCGGGAGGGGTGGGACACTGTCAGGGATGGGTCCCTGAGGAACTTGGGGGCAAGCAGGGAGCTGTGCTGGAACGTGGCAGGGGTGCAAAGAGGGAGGTGTCCACCATGAGGACTGCTCCTTGATGTTGGCCCCATAGTCAGAGCTCTGAAGGAACCTCAAGGGTGTGAGAGGAAGAGGGAGCTTGGAGAGGCCAAACACTGCCAGCATCCCTTGTCTTGTGTAGAAGTCAGGGGGTATTGGGAACTTCTCTCTGGTGTCATATTTTGGCTTTGAGGGTGGGCCTGTGCCTGAGCTGTGGGGTCGGGAATCACCCCTGGGACTCAGAGATCAGAGGCAGTCACTGATGGCTGAAACCCAAGACTGGCAAATTCCCCATTGCTCTGAACCAAAGGCGTTTTGGAGACAGTGGTCTCCAGTTGAGGTAGGAGCAGAGCATCCTCCATTGGGAAGCACTTGCCCAGCTCGAGCTGTGGAGCAGCTGCTCCTGCAGTCCCCATGGATGCTCTTCAGGCAAAGCCCTCAAAAGCCGTGGGTCAGCAGGGTTGAGCCATGTGTATGTCGGGGCGCACCCAGGAGGGCTGGGGGTGGCTTCAGCCTTCACATAAGCAGGGGCAGTCTCTCTTCAGTCCCACTTAAGCTGCGCAGATCTGACCTCTCTGCTGCTGCGTATTTGCAGGTGGTGAATTTCGCTCCCTTCACGCTGCTCCCATCTGCAGTACCCAGTGCCCTGTTTGAACAAGCATATGCTGTTCAGCAAGATTTTAACATGCTGGTGGATGCTATTAGTCAAAACAAGGAATTTCTGGAGCATACTCTGGCCAGGTAACGCTCTTTCATAGTGCATTTTAATGAGCTATTTTAAATGCAAAGCATTTTCCACCTTTCAGCATTCCCACCTTCCATCCATTCATGTCCTTCACCTGAGGTAGGCAATCCTGTCCTCAGCAGAAAGTGTATCTTTTCCTGCAGTATTTGTCCTAAGATTAATTCCCATCAGATCTCTGTGTTTTGAGGTCTTCTTGGGCCTCAGGAGGTGGGACATCTGGCCAAGAGGTCACTCCTTGCGGCGATCTTCAGTTTTGCCAGTGCTTCAAAGTTGTGAATTCTTCTTGTGAGCTTGCTAGCCCCTGGGCCTTAAATTCAAATTGCTGGGTCCAATACCCACGAGCTCTGCCTGCAGTTATGAAGAGGTGTTTGTCCTCCTGCCATGCTCTGCTCGGACACCCAGTGTCTCCTGCTCTCCCAGCCATGCTGGGAAGGTGACCCACAAGCTCTGGGTGATGGAGCGACCATTGCTCACTGTGGAACCCATAATCTGTAGGGCTGATGCTTCCACAAAACCTCTTTCCCTTCCTGCTGTCTGTAGGGGTGCTGCTGGCTCTCCGGCACTGGGACAGAGCAAAGGAGACTTTTCCAGCATCCTTCTTGTTCTGTTAAATGCTTGTGCCTGTTCCAGAGCTTGCTGCAGCCAGAGCTTGTGGGGACATGCTTATACCTGTGGTGAAGGAATGCAGCGCCTGGGGCTTGGGTGCACTCGGGTGCCTGCCTTGTGCTGCCTCCTCTGCATTGTCTCAGGGCAGCTCCTCGGAGGTGCTGCTCACCACTGGCTCAGGGATTTGGGATCCTGAAGAAAAGCCAGGCCTCTAGCAGGGCCACTTGGTACCATGGTGTGTGGGATTTGGAACCCAACAGGGTGGGGATTCGACACAGCTTATGAAGCTTCCTCAATGAGCTGTGCGTGCAGGCCCAGAGGGACTTCTCATTCCTTTCCTGTGTGCAGAATTCTGCTGCATTCCTTTGCTTTTGCTTCTCTCTTGTCCTGCAAACGAGTCACCTCCGCACATGGTGCTTTTTCTAGAGTGCAGTGCTGAGCAGAGTGGGTTTGTGTTGTGTTGTACACCCTTAATGAGGAGTGCTTTCATGGTGAGGTGCTTATCTGTGCTGCAGGACCTGCTTTAGCCCCAGCCCTGCTGTTTGTGCTGGGGGATGTCCCTGGGAAGGTTTTCTTTGTGGAGAAGAGTGATTTGGAGAGATCTCCAGGCACTCGCCCTCCAGGCTGAAGTTGACAAGCGGCAGTTCTGTATCGCGGCCCGGGGGACGCGGGGATAGCTCCTCCCGGCGTGTCCCAGCCCGGCCTCAGACAGACTCTGGGTGTAGTGTTGCTTCACGTGCATATTCATTACACGTCATACGTATTCATTAACCATCCGAGGCCCACTTTACAGCGCGCCACGCCCATTTTCACATGCGCACAACGTGGTGGTGGTCTCGGGGATCGTTTACTTCTTCCGACAATCTTCATCACTTATGGCAGTCTGAAGCATGCACAGTAGATGATGCTTACACCAGCTTAATTGGTTCAGTAACACTGCAGACATAATCATCCTGTCCTTCTACTTATCACTTAGGTAGCTGCAGCCCATCCTGGACATCTGCTAGTTTCAGATACTCTATCTACATGTCCTGTTTTTCTGTCCTGTTTTTCTGACACTTCTTTTTGTACTAAGGTCATAAGGTCCTAAAACTACGTCAACTACAACGGTTTATCTTATACAAGGATTCTTATTGTGTTCTCTAGCTGCAGTCTGCTATTTTTTCTGTGAAACATGTACCTCAGTTATTTTCCATTGCTACTGTTACAAAGCCATGAAACTTAACATTACTTAGAACTGATTTCACTTATTTACAAAGGTTTGTATTTCATTTTGTGCCTCCTTGTCTCAAGAGTTAACTTCCTTGTTCCTCTGTGACAGTGTAAGGGGCTGATATGATGTGTGTTCGTCTCTAGCACCATCAAGGTGGATGACTTCACAGCTCGGCTCTTCAGGATCCACACACAAGTTCTGGAGGAAGGCTTGGCTCAGGTACCTGCCAGGAGACCCCAGTGCTCAGTGTACCCCTGCACTGTGGTGGCCTTGCCTGGGCTCTGTCTGCAGGCTTGCTGCTGCTTGGGACTGTCCCCTGGTCAGTCTGGTCACTCCTACACCACAATGTCTTGAGTATAGCCTGTGAGCTTGGGACTTTGCCCTGTTTGATGGTCATGCCCTTTGGTTAGTGCTGCTGGAAGCAGCCAGGCCTTGATTGGGAGGGTTTATTATGTCTTTGTCCTCTGGGAGCCTAAGGAATGTGCAGGGATGTGTTCCATGTCAAGACTTGTGCTGACAGGCTCTCTGTGCAGAACCTCCCTTTAGTCTAACAAGTGTTAACTCCTTGGAGTGCTAAGGAGGGCTGTGGTTCCTAAGCAAGGACCAAAGCACCCATGGGCATGGCTTGTAGAGGTTTGTATCAACCTGAAGGTGACTCAGGAGGATTTTGAAGCAAGGTCATCCAAGGGATTTGCAATTAAAGGCATCAGGAGCCCTCACTTCACCTCCCCTTTGTTCCAGTCTGTGTTTTTAGGCATAAATCGCTCTGATTACATGTTTGACTCTGGGGTGGATGGGACACCAGCTCTGAAGCAGATAGAAATAAACACCATTGCTGCCAGCTTTGGAGGCCTTACCTCCCGCACTGCGGCGGTCCATGGGTAAGGCAGCATCTCTGGCCTGTGCTGCAGCAGCTGTATGCATGGCCTGCTGCACAGCCTGTCTCTGCATGCTCCCAACCTCCTGCTCCCTGCAACTGGCCAGGGGCTGTTGTGGCATTGACAGGGTTCTTTGTTCCACAGGCAGGTGTTGAAAGTGCTGGGAAAGCCTCAGGAGGCATCACGTCTGCTGCCCAACAACCCATCCAGAGGCCTTGCCCTGGGTATTGCCAAGGCCTGGGAGCTCTACGGCTCTCCGAGGTAAGGAGAGAGGAGGTGCTGGAGGCTGCTCGTACCTTGTTTGCCCTGAGGATGCACGAGTTTGGGTTTGAAACTGTGCTGTTTGCAGGACAAGCTGCTCTCAAAGCCTGGGACACCCTGGGAAAAGCACTGAGTTGTCTTAGTGCACAAAGCTGTTGTGTCCCAAAGGCAGTGGAGCCCTGGAGGAGTTGGGAGGTTCAGTAACCCTGCACAGAGGTTGCTTCTCCTCCTGCCCTTGGGCTCATGCCCTGCGCTGGTTTGGTTGTTACACAGGAGCAGTGCTGCTCTCTGTTTGCATGCTGACCAGAGACGCTGGTGAAAACAAGCAGGAGCAATGCAGGAAGCTCACAGAGGTCAAAAGCTGGCATTCTTGCGTGCATATGGAGTGTTTCTGGGTTCAGTGATGTCCTTGCTGTTTCTTTCAGTGCTGTGGTGATGTTTCTGGTGGAGGAAGTCCAGAGGAACATTTTTGACCAGCGATGTGTAGAAAATGAGCTTTGGAACAGGTAAAGGTTGGATTTTCCTTGGGTGGGAAAGGAAGGAGGTGGTACAGGCTTGGAAAAAGGAAGCAGAGTGAGCTGCTGCCAGATCATGGTGTTTCCCTTGAGGCAGCTTCTGGGGTGTCTCCAGGCTCTCCAGCAGGCCCTGGGAGTGTAGGAGCAGGCCAGGGAAAGATGGAGGTGTGCAGAATTCATTTGCTTTTAACTTTGCCACCTACTCACGGATAAGGTCAAAACACTTTGTTTCTGGAGCTGTGAGAGGCCACATCTTGGTATGTAACAGGGCAGCCTTTATCTTGGACTTTGCTCTGTTACGCAGCTCTCTCAGCTTTCCTTCAGTGGCCTCCTGCCCACCCTCAGCGCCCGCCTTCATCTTCTCACCAACTTCCTAAAGCCTCTCACCAGCTCTTCGCTGGAAATGCCAGCAGCATCAAAGCCTCTGGTCTCCAGGGCTGATTCCTTGGTGATGTTGAGCCTGTGTAGTTCCCAGAGCTGCACCAATGGTAGCTTTGCTGTGTGCCCAGTCTCTTGGATGAGACAGTAAGGAGCAGAGCAGGTTGATGAGGGTCCTGCTTGCCTCTGCCTTGGGATTTGGCACAGGGCATTTCTTAAGGACTTAAATGATGAAGCTCCAGAGCAAAAGGAAGGAACGTGGCTGTGGAAGGAAGCCCTGGGGAGAAGGAGGTGTTCAAAGGTCTATCCCGGAGCGGTGCTGGAGGGGTCGAGGTGTGCCGCGGATCGAGCAGTGTCTCCGCATCAGCAGCTCCACACTGCCGCTGTGTGGAGGAAAGGCAGGGAGGAGATGGAGCATGGGGGAAGTCGCTGTCTGCGGCTCTTGGCTTGGAAGGCAGCAGCGGGTGAATCTGTTGCATCGGGATAAAACCCCCGGAATACCAACTTCTCTTAGAAACGCTTTCGGAGATGAAAGGGGAGATGGAGAAATCCAGGGGTTCGGGGACGCGTTCTGCTTCCTGTGGTATCTGGGTGGGAAACACGGGAGAGGTGCTGAAACCTGGGGCTGTTTTGCCCTGTGGGATTCCTCTGGCTTTAGTGTAACGCCTCTGGCTCCTCCTTGCCGGAGCCACTGGCTCCACCTCTGATTCCCAGCTCAGTGCCTGCTGGTGACTCTCCCACTCCTCTCTTGACAGGAATATCCCGGTCATCAGGAGGCGCTTCAGGGATGTGTTTGAGAAGGGCTCTCTGGATGAGGCCAGGAGACTGTATATGTGAGTATGAGCCAAGGTGCGCATCCCGGCTCTGTGTTGGGCACACGGGGCTGCAATGGGAGTGTTCAGCCAAAGCTGGTGGGACGTTCTGAGTGTCAATAGAGCCTTTCTGAGGGCGCTTCTCCTCCGTACTCCCGGGTGCTGCTTCCCCTTAGGGCTGGGATGATTTTGTTTGCATACACACACCAGTCCCTTACAGCTGGAAACGTAATTTCCCTCCTTCAGGCAACAGCCATTAGAGCTCTGTAGGATCTTCACTTCCTCCACATACATCTGCTAGGAGAAGTCCTGGCTGTTTCAGAGGCTTCCCCAAAGGCATTTCCTGTTTACTGCTCATGTGAGGCTCTGTTAGTGGGGGCTAGGGTGCTGGAGGAGGAAGCATCCCATATCCTCATGCTATCTGTTGGATTTGAATGCACTCAGCATCTTCCTGTCTGCCTATGGAGGCCTGTGCAGGTCACAGGCTCCAAGTGCTGGCCACTGGTCTCAAGTGGGACTTTTGTCCTGTTTCCAGGTACTGTGCTTGGAGCTGTACAAGCCCAGAGGAAGCTACGGTTTCATGGCAGTGTTTTTAGGCTGGTTTTTCCCTGGTTTGACCTTTGGTGCCTCTGCTGTGTATAATTAACAAACCCCTTTGTCATTGCCAGGCAGTTAAAGTGTATCCACTGCACTTCCTCAGAGCATCCCCTATCCCTGCTGAATGCCTTTACACTTACACTGCCAGCAGGTTCGGTGCTGCTTTCCCTGAGCATACGCAGGGTGGCCCAGGCTTGGGTGTGTGGTGCTGCAGTGGTGCTGGTATCTCTGCCCTGGCGAAAATCAGTGCCTGGGCAGGTTGCTGAGTTGATGTCCTGCCTTGAATTGACACTGGAGAAGGACTCTGTTCCCTCCCAGCTTCCAGCATCTCCCAGGCCTGGCTCCTGGTGGCAAAAGCTATTGGAAAGTAAGGGTCTTCCGTCCCTGCTGGCTGGAGCCTCGGAGGCTGTGGCTGGTCAGGGCAGAGGTGGGGTGTCAGCTCCCTGTGTCTCAGGCAAGCGGCTGGGGCTCAGTGCGGAGGAGCCGGGGCTGGCAGCTTCCTCTGGCAGAGCCAGGCAGGAGCAGAGCAGCCTGGGAGAAGGGGCAAATGCTGGAATGTTGCCTCCTGACTGCACTGCAGCCCCCAGGCGCTGGGGCTCGGGCAGGGGTGGCCTGGTTCTGTGAGTGCCTCTGGTTTGTGTTCCAGGGACGGGCAGGAGGTAGCAGTGGTTTACTACAGGGAGGGCTACGTGCCAAGCAACTACAACGAGCAGGTCAGTGCTGACCCGTCTGCTCCAAAAAGCCACCCATGCTCTGGCCTTGCCCAGTGTGTGTGAAGTGCCCTGTGATCCCAGCAGCATGTGTCCTGGCCGGGAGGGTTGGGGTTGGTCCTGTCCCGTGTGGCTGATGGCATTGGGAAGCTGTGACCCTGCAGTGATTTGGGTGTCCCTGGCGCGCAGTAAGCAAAACGGGTGGCTTTCTTACCGCGGCAGTGAACTGGCTCTGTACATTAGGGGTCAGCAGAGGTATTAGCGCCCGCTTAAAGGGCTTAGGCTTGATCGACAGACAGCACTGTCCCCTGCTGTAGGGCTGTCGGGCCGCCGCTGGTGCTGACCAGATCTTGCTGTTGCCTGCAGGTGGCAGCACTGGGCAAGCTGGGAAGGGGGTGGGGGCAGAGGGGGTGCACCGGCGGTGGTGGGATCCATGTGTGCATCTCCAGAGCGCTGCCCCATCCTGGGCAGGCGGGGAGGGAGGAGGCAGCTCGTGACCGTAACTGAACAGAAGGGAGTGGAGAGGGGCTTTAAACCTTTGCCCATGAGACGGTCGCTGTCTTTGTGCCTCAGAACTGGGAGGCTCGGCTGCTGCTGGAGCGGTCCCGGGCAGTGAAGTGCCCTGACATTGCCACCCAGCTGGCGGGCACCAAGAAGGTGCAGCAGGAGCTGAGCCGCCCGGGGGCCCTGGAGGGGCTGCTGCCCGGGCGCGCTGAGGCAGTCACGAGGATCAGAGCAACCTTTGCTGGGCTCTACTCGCTGGACATGGTGAGTGGGGCTGTGCCGGGACGGACAGGCAGGCATGCGCTTGGCCTGTGGGCTGTTTCTCTCTGGTTAAGGAGATGCTGTGCTCCCCAAGGACCCTGTTGATCCTGCTCACAGGGGTTCCCGGGGAGCCCCTGCTCCTCCCTCATGCTTTGCTGTTCCGTCCTCCCTGGCAGGGTGCAGAGGGGGACAAGGTGGCTGCTATGGCGATCGCCGACCCGGACCGCTTCGTGCTGAAGCCGCAGCGAGAAGGTGGAGGTATGAGCTGGGCCTATGTGGGGCTTCACTGCTGCTCGTGGTGGAGCAGGAGAGGTGGTGGCTCTGTGGTGGCTCCTGGACCTGTACCAGTGGGGTTGGAACTGGGTGATCTGTAAGGTCCCTTCCAACCCAACCCAGTCTGGGATTGTGTATTAGGCAGAAGCTCTTCCCTGTGAGGGTGCTGAGGCGCTGGCACAGGGTGCCCAGAGAAGCTGTGGCTGCCCCATCCCTGCAGTGCTCAAGGCCAGGTTGGGCAGAGGGGCTTGGAGCAACTGCTCTAGTGGAAGGGGTCCCTGCTCGTGGCAGGGGTTGGAGCTGGAGGAGCTTTAAGGTCCCTTCCAGCACAAACCTGTCTATAAAAGGCGGGTGGAGGAGCTGTGCTGTGGGGAGCCCCAGGCTGGGTCTCTGGCTGCTGGGGCTGCATAGCCTGGGCCAGGGGTTTCTGCTGTGCTGGGCAGTCCTTGACTTGCTGGTTTTGTTGTCAGGGAACAACCTCTATGGTGAAGAGCTCAGACAGGTTCTGGAGAAGATCAGAGACAGCCCTCAGAGAACCTCCTACATCTTGATGGATAAGATCAAGCCACGGCCAGCCATGAATTACCTGCTGAGGGCTCACAGCCCCCTGCAAATGTCCGAGTGCATCTCAGAGCTGGGGATTTTTGGTGTCTATGTCAGGTGAGAACGTGCTTATACTGCAGGGTGGTTTCCTGCCCCAGCCAGCACCGGGGTTGGGAGCATTCTCCCCTCCTCCCTGTGAGCACAGCAGCAGGGCTGATGTCTGCGGGGAGGTAGAGGTGCAGGGACAGCCCTGGCCATGCAGCCTCTGCCCTGGCAGCAGCTCCGAGCACTGCTCAGACCCTGCACTGCTGCTCTGGCGCCGCTGCCAGTGAGCTGGTGCTGGCAGTGACAGCTTTAACAGCCATATGGAGCTGGTGTGTCCACTCCTGCTCTCTGGGAGCACTGCTCAGGTCCCTGGTGCAGCCATGTGCTTCTCTAAAGCCCTGATTAGGTCAGAAGTACCTGAAGGCTGAATTTTCAACCCTAAGTAGCTGCTGCTTTTGTTTAAAACCCTCATAGGCCCATTGAAATGGTTCCAGAGCTTCTAAACTCAGGTCCTTCTGGCATAATTTTAGACATAAATGTACCCTGGCAGCATTCAGAACCTGGCACTCTGTGTGCAGTCTCCCAAAGCACCAGCTGAGGGAAGGCACAGAGAGGGCAGGGTGCAGCTCTGCTATGTGCAGACACCTCTGCTTCAGCCTTAGGGGTTGTATCTGCCCTGCACTGGGGTGGGGAACACGAATCCCACTGTTCAAGCTGAAATTAGACCAGGTTGGATGTAAGGAAGCAGTTCTTCCCTGTGAGGGTGCTGAGGCGCTGGCACAGGGTGCCCACAGAAGCTGTGGCTGCCCCATCCCTGCAGTGCTCAAGGCCAGGTTGGACACAGGGGCTTGGAGCAACTGCTCTATGGAAGGGGTCCCTGCCCATGGCAGGGGTTGGAGCTGGAGGAGCTGTAAGGTTCCTTCCAACCCAAACCAGGCTGTGACTGCCATCAGCTCTGTGCTGTGCGGTGCTCACCTGCCCTTTCCTTTGCAGACGGGGCTCGGAGCTGGTGCTGAACGAGGCCGCGGGGCACCTCCTGCGCACGAAGGCGGTGGAGCATGCGGACGGGGGGGTGGCAGCGGGGGTGGCCGTGCTGGACACCCCCTACCTGGTGTGAGGAGGTGACCCCATCCCGCTGCTGCCTCAGGAGCTGAGCTGCCCCAGGCTCTTCTCGGGGTGCGCTTGCCAAGGCCTGACCTGCTGGGGATGGTGAGGAGGGGCTGGGAGGACACCGCTGCTCCCAGCACCCCATGGACCAGCCCCAGCTTCTCTGCAGGAGAAAGGGGCTCCCCTGCGCATGTCCCTGCCCCTGCACATCCCACCCATGGCCTCCCAGGACAGCACAGCTCTGGCTGTCCCTTGGGCGCCACAGCACTTTTGCTGCTCCTGGTTGTGTGCTCCATGATGCTGTTGTTTCTGGAGACACAGACCCAAAGCATGCCCCTGTGCTGCACAAGGCAGGCAGCAGTGCGGGCTGCATCTGAGACCCGCAGTGATGATGAGGAATTGGAGCCTTTATCACTGTGTCCATAAACCCCAAATCCCCAGTGCCTCCCACTGCAAGCCCCGTACTGAGCAGCTCCCGTCTGGGCTGCTGCAGCCCTTACAGGCCAAGGGGGTGTCAGGGAGCCCCACCCTCTGTGAATGGTCCTGTGGGACCTGGGAGCTCTGTGCTGAGGGAGCAAAGGAGCTGCAGGAGGGGCTGAGTGGGTGCAGCCCCGCTGCCGATGCTTCCCTCTGGGACCAGCACAGGGCACTGCGTGTCACCCTCCAGGTCTCATGGGTTGGGAGCAGCAGCAGTGCAGGGATGTGGGCACAGCCTCTCCTTCCCAAGGTCTTTTACTCTTCCTCCAGCCCCTCTTCCTCCTCAGCTGAGCAGTTCGAGGGGAAGCAATCACAATGCACCTTTCCGGCAGTGCCTTGGTTAAAGCAGCCTCAGCTCTACCCTTGTGGTGACACCAGAGGAGCAGATTAAAGCCACTACTGCAGCCTGACTGTGCTGAGTGCCAGTGCAGCACTGCTGCTGTCCCTGTGCACCCCAGCGGTCACTCCTGTCTCTGAGGGGGAGCGGTTCCACATTCCTGGGGGTTGTGGCACTGGGGGGGTGATTGCCCCCAGCCACACATTAAAACATGATGTGCAATCAGAGCACCGCTCCTGTGCCTGTTCTGTGCGATGCTGGGAGCAGAGGGCTGCTCCTGGGTGCCCGGCCTGCTTCGGGCAGGGTCCGTGTGCGCATGGTCCTGCGTACCGGGAGCCCAGGGATGGCTGAAGCCACCCCATCCCTCTGTGTTCTGGGTGCACAGTGGTGGAGGTGGGTCCTGGCATCGCTGCTGGCGTGAGGGCTGCCAGGTAAGATGTCTGCAGGAGGAGATGCTGAGCCCGGAGCTGGGATGCTGTGAGCTGGGGCAGCAGGGGAAGGGGCAAGGTTGGACCAGTTCTGAGGAGCAGGAGAGCAGCGATGGGAGCATGGCCCCAGAGCTGACGCGGGACCACAGTGTGGAGGCTGAGGCTGCTGCCCAGTGCTGTGCCCGCATGAGGACCAGGCCTGGTGTAGAAGCGAGCCCTGAGCTCCTGTGGGTGCTCAACGTGCATCAGCATCCTGTGGGTGTTGATGTCAGATGGTGTCACACTCTTGTGCTTTCCATGAGCCTCAGTGGAACAACCTTGGGTGGAGCCCAGGGGAAACTGAAGCTCTGCCCTTGCCGCAGTGCCCAGCAGCAGCACAGGCAGCCACAGCTGCTCTGGCCCACGCTCTGAGCCCACTTCCATTTTGTTTCCTTGAAGTTTATTCCATGAAACTTGAGCTGTTTCCAGCCAACACGACACAGTGAACAGTAACTGAGGACAGTAACTGAGTGTACAGGAACAAGGAGGCACAATCCAGTGGTACAGAGTGGTGGGGGACCTCACACGCAGGTCATGGATCACAGACAAGGGCTGTGCCAGCAGGAGCAGCAGGTAAGGAGTGAGCCATAGGCTTTGGACTACAGCAGCCAGCCCTAGAGGGAGCTGCCTCACCCTCCCCACTCTGCTCAGCTGCAGGTAAAGCCTCTAGAGCTGCTGCAGCACGTTTTAAAGCCCATTTCTCCTTTGGTTTAAGTGCAAACTCAAACAGCTCACATGCAGTGTTTATACAGACATTACAGAGGAGGTAGCTCAACACAGGGCTGGAGTTAAATGTACTTCACTGGAAAAAGAATGGCTTTGGCAGTGCCCTTGTGATGTTCAGGCTCTTGGGCTATGGGGTTCGGGGTTCTTCCCTCTCAACATCATAAATCCCTGACACATTTAAGCAAAAGCCAACTTTAAACATCTTCCATGATGTTTTTCCTGACGATGAAACACCAGCACTAACTGCCTGCCTCAGTGGCCTCTACATGGGCTTCCCCCTTGGGTACCACAGCACCTGCTCCCACCCAAGACACAAGAGGAGCATCAGCCTGAGCTCAGCTGGGAGCTCTGTGGAGCCCATCACACCAAGGCTCCTCCTCCTTGACCATTCGTGGCTCTGTCATGTCCACAGCCAGTGGAGGACCTTTGGTTGGGTAAAACAGAGCCGCTGGCGCCATGCACTTGGGAAGCAGCAGATCGCGGTACCCAACTGCTCTAAGCAAGCTGTTTAAAGCAGAGACCCCTCAGCCTTGCCCCATGCCCTCTCAGGCCCAAGGACCTCTGCTAGCAGCGGGCTTGGACAGCGGATGCAAGACCAAGGCTCAGCTACACAGCTGTAATGTGCTCTGCAGGGCTCCAAGAAGAGGGCGTTGAGCTGGGCCTGTGGGGGCTGCAGCTCCCTTCCCTGCCTGCATCCAGTAACTCCAGCTCCACCTCCCCTTCAAGCCCCAATGTTCCTTCCCACTGTGCACAAGGTGCCAGAGCCCCCTCAATTACATAAAGTTGATCAACAACCCCAGCCCCAACAAACTTAAACATCAAGAAGGAGGTGCTGGAAAGGGAGGAAGAGTACCCCTGTTCACGAGGCTCAGCCTCCTGTGAACAGCTCCCATGAGGAACAGGATGCTCTCACTCCGAGGCAGGGACACACCAGTGAGATGTGGCCTCTCCAGAACCTGCCCTCCTTCAAATTCAACCTCCTCCTTCTACATTCAACTCAATGGGTGAAGGTCCATAGCCCGGGGCAGGCAGCTGGGACCTGCTCACAGGACATTGTGCTGCCACAGCAGGGCCGATGCTGCTACTGGCCAGTGTTACATCTGCTGCTGAAGAGTTGGTCTACGATGCTCGGGTCTGCCAAGGTGGACATGTCCCCCAGGTCATGGTCATTCCTGGCAATCTTCCTTAAGATCCGTCTGGTAATCTTCCCTGTAACAGCCAGGAGAGGGGAGCAGAGTCAGCATCTCCTCAGCATCCTCTGTGCCCTGAGGTTGCTCCCCCCTGACTTTGGGTGGCCCTGGACAAGCAGTTGAGGGCTGGCTTCCCTACCTGAGCGGGTCTTGGGCAGCCCGGGGGCATACTGGATGTAATCAGGCGTTGCAATCGGTCCAATCTTGTCTCTGACTACAAAGAAGAGATTTTAAGTGCAGGTGAGAGGAGGCACCACACCGCTCCCTTCTGAGGCAGGAGGACCATGACATGCACAGCCCGGCCGAGGGCAGGGCTTAGGGCTGCTGCACCCACGCCTCCAGGCTGTGGGAGGGGGCAGCGCGACCTGCAATGCCAATGGGGCCATAAGCACACACTGCCAAAGGCAGCAGCACTCATCTTTCCATCCTCTCCATCCTCAGGAGACCTCTCCAATGGCTACACCATCACTAAACACCATCTTGATAAAGCAAGAGCTGATTTGCTGTTGGGTTCCTCCAGACAGGAAACTGCCACTTTCATGTTTGACGTGGCCATGACAGAGCTCCCTTGAGACCAGAGCACGAACACCCCAGAGCACCCAACAACCCTCTCAGCAAGCCAGGATGTGCCCACAGAGAAGAGCACAAGGCTCTGGGCACCCCAGTCCTTCACACAGCTGCCAACTCCCCTCCCAGGAGGTCCAGAGGGCATCAAATGTGCAGCCAAAGGCTCAAGAACTAATTTTAGTGCTTGCCAGCCGTGCTCTGTGCTCACAGGGCACCTTGTCACACTTGTCCTCGCTGCATTCCCCCCACTCCCAAGCCCTGCGGCACCCATCCTGCTCTCCCAGCACCTCCCCAGGCCTGGCAGGTGGTACCTTGCTTTTTGAGCTCATCCTCCAGGCTCTTGGTGAACTCGTAGCCAACCCTCAGGGTGACGAAGCAGTAGAGGCACTCTCCCTTGAGGGCGTGGGGGTGACTGACCACTGCAGACTCCGAGACAGCCGGGTGCTCCAGCAAGGCTGACTCCACCTCTGACGTGCTCAGCAGGTGGCCTGGGAGCAAAGAGAGGCAGAGCCTTAGACCTGCATGGGTGAGGTGAGGTCCTGCAGCCTCCAGCTGCTGGGAGGAGGGAGGAGGAGGGAGAAGGCCCTAAACTGTGGGTTTGAGAGCAACAGTTCCATGTGCTTGGGAAAAGACAACGGCTGGAGAGAGAAACCCCAAAGGCTGCCAGGTATCAGCCACCTGCAGAGCAAGGCCACCTCCCTTGGCTGTCCCCGCTCCATCTCTGGGCTTCGTGACCAGCCCAGGAACTGCTCACAGCCATGGGATTAGACAGAGCACAGGCTGAGGAGGAGCTGGATGTGCTAAGAAGCCGGCCCACATGGGGGGCTGGAAGGAGCAGGGAAGGAAGAGGCAGTACCTTCCATGCACTGCCCCAGCTCATGGCTGTGTGGGGATGATGGGATACTCCACACCTCAGGGCAGGGGCACAACTCCCTCCTTTACCCCTGCTCCTGCACTCTGACATTCCACCTTGGAAGTGCTGCCACAGAAAAGCACTGGAAGGTGGCTGACCCCCAGAATGATCAGGTGGAGGATCAAGCACTGCTGGTCAGACAAATGGATCTAGTTTGATGCAGGGATCTACATCAGCAGCATTACAGCAGCATCTCACAGCCAGCAGTAAGTACCTACAGGCTACAGCCTCCAGGGAAGGAGCTATTAAATGCAGTATATGGATAACGATGGGCAGAGAAGCAGCTGAATCTCAGACTCACTCAAGAGAGGTGGGACAATCTCTACCCTCTGTAGACACAGCTCCAAGCAGCCTGATTCAGCTTCAAGGTTAACCCCGTGGTCTTGCCCAACCTCTGTGATTCCCTGTGCCCCAAAACCCTTCAGCACAGAGGCACTTGGCTGGTTAAGGATCTCCTCTGCGGGGTTACAGAAGGCTCCTTCCCTGCAGTGCACTGTCTCCAGAGGAAATGATGCAAAAAGCCACCAAGTCACAGACTCGTGTCTCAGAAAGGTGACCCAGCAGTTAGATCTCCTTGAGGACAGGTTGCTTCCTGTTCTGCACGATGTAGAACCAGCCCCCATAAACCAAGGTGTATTTATAAGTAGTGTCAGGAATGGATGCACAAGTGTCCCCCCAAGGTGTCTCTCAAGCAGTGATCCCCACTGAAGACAAAACTTACCAGAAATATTCAGCATGTCATCCATTCGCCCTGTGATCCAGTAATAACCATCTCTGTCTCTCCTGCAACCTAAAACCAGCCAGAAACGGCAGGGTGAGGGAGCAGTGCCAGCACCCAGCCACTGCCCGCAGCAGTGACACCGCTGCCCCCAGGGCTCTGCAGCTGTGTGCTCCCCAACCTACCATCGCCTGTCACATAGTACCCAGGGAACTTCTTGAAGTAGGTTGCTTCGAAGTGCGAGTGGTTCCCATGGAGCGTGCGCATGATCCCCGGCCAGGGCTGCTTGAACGCCTGCGAACACACCTGAGTCAGAGAGAGCAACACCAGCAGCCCAGGCTCTGCCACGCTGAGACCGACACAGGCTTTGCATAGGATGGAACACAGAATCCCAGCCTGGTTTGGGTTAGAAGGGACCTTAAAGCCCATCCAGCTCCAACCCCTGCCATGGGCAGGGACACCTTCCATAGAGCAGTTGCTCCAAGCCCCTGTGTCCAACCTGGCC
>JAOEHX010007835.1:20599-36283 GCA_025448015.1 Bolborhynchus lineola
CTGCCCCAGCCCCGCTCTCTCAGCCTGGCTCCAGAGCAGAGCTGTCACAGCCCTCGCAGCAGCTCCATGGCCTCCTCTGGGCTCTCTCCAACAGCTCCACGTCCCTCTGTGCTGCTGCCCCAGAGCTGATGCTTGGAGGAACTCAGGGCTCCTTCCCCCGGTGCTGTCTCTGGCTGTGCACTCACTTTCTGACGGGCTCATCCCCGTACTTCATGAGCAGCCGGATGGCCGTGGGTGCTGTGTAGAACTTGGTCACCTTGTACTTGTCAATGATGCTCCACATCCGCCCAACGTCAGGGTAGGTGGGGACACCTTCAAACTGAGAGAGGACACAGCAGTGACACAGCTGTGCCTTACTGCTGCCAACATGCACCTTCCCAAGCAGGAGGAGCCAACAGGGAACAGCAGCTGGACTCTAGCATGTACAGGAATGCCAGGGGCACCATGTATGGAACCAATCCAGTCCAGGCACCTCTCTTCCTGCTTCTTTGGGATGGATCTGGCATCACCCACCCCAGGTGTCTTAGCAAATGTCATCCAAATCACCCAGCTGCACAGGCACTGTGGCACCACCCACCAGCCCAAATGACCCGTGCCCATATGGTAAGTGGCAAGAGGTCCAAACACAGTGACAGAAACACAACCAAAAGTACCAAGAAGGCCTCCCTCAACGTGACAGTGATTTTCCTGCTCATGTTTCCCCAGGGAGCCTGGGACACAGGCTTCTGCCCGCCTGATGTAAGTTACGACAGCACACTGCCATAGGAGATGTTAAATGCAGAGTGTGCCATCAGCATCAGCAGGGAAAACATCACTCCCTGCTCCTGGTCCAGCTTTCCCATTACCCTGCAGCAGCCCTGGCTCCCCAGGGCTTGTACTTCTAAGGGAAAGAAACTGGAGAGCATTTGAAAAGTCAACCCCCCAAAAGCACACACTGGCTGTCCCCGAATTGTCACCATGTCCTCCTTGGGGATCACCACCCTTCCTTGCACATCCCAAGGCACTGCACACAAGTGAGAAGCATGTTCATCACAGAGCAATGCAGAGATGCAGCTCAGCATCATACTCTCCACTTTCTTGGAGTAAAAGCACACAGCTACCAGCCAGCACTTACTATCACACTGGTTGCCCCATTGGCCAAGGGTCCATAGGTGATGTAGGAATGACCTGTTATCCATCCAATGTCGGCTGTGCACCAGTAGACATCCTCAGGCTGGTAATCAAACACATATTTAAACGAGGTGGCAGCATAAAGCATGTATCCACCCACTGTATGCAGCACACCCTGCAAGGAGAAGGAACACAACTGTCAGCGTTAGCTCCCCCCAGGCCCTCACCCTCCCAGGCCAAGCTGAGCTTCACTGGTCCACCAAGAAACAGCATGACCGGAACAGCTCCTTTCTAAGACTTCTGTGGCTTCTCTTACAGAGGTCTCCCAGTGTGGCCTGGCCACTTCCTAGGTGTTACTGGAGCCCAGCTCTGGGGGTGAGCCAGGAAGAAGCATACCTTGGGTTTCCCAGTTGAGCCACTGGTGTAGAGAATGAAGAGCTTGTCCTCCGAGTCGCACCACTCAGGCTCGCAGTCAGTGCTGGCGCCGCTCATCAGCTCGTGCCACCACATGTCTCTACCTGGGGTCCAGGGGATCTGAGGAGAGCAGGAGAGTAGAAACAGACCCCAAAGCCATTGAGGGTGCAGCCCCAACTTCATTCCTCTCATGGACCTCTGAGGCAGATATTCACAGCACAGCTTCTGTCCCAGAGCTGCCTGCTGCAAACCATGCACCAGAGCTGCAGCTCTCACTCCAGAAGCTCCTTTTCTCAGCCCACAGCCACAAGGAAAACCTCTGAACACAGTCTGTCTGCACATACCTGAACAGACTGTCCAAAGCCCTGGTGATGCTGCTAAATCCCCCTCAGCAGCCAGGAGAGGGCTGCTCTGTGCTCTCACAGCACAGGCTCCTCCAGGCTGCAATGGAGCAGCCAAGCAGCAAACACGGAGCACAGCCACACACAGTGCAGAGGCCCTGATGGCAGCATGGCCCAGACAAACAGGAACACATTTGGCTCACACTGCAGACCTCTAAAAACCTGTTATCTGGATTTTAAGGCAATTACCCTGCTAAGAAGTGACTGCTCCATCACTGAGCCCTCACCCAGCACGGGCTGCCAAAGGCTGCTGCCTTAGGATGCTACAGGTGTACCAGTCACCGAGGCTTGTGGCTGATGGTCAGAGGTCAACCCCAGAGCTGTGCTGGCTGGTACCCCTCCAGGGTGGCACAGGGCAGTGCAAGACCAGCTCCACCTTCTCACCTTCCCTCAGAGCAGCCCGGGGCCAGCAGCTCCCCAGCACAGAGCTTCACTTCCCACACTGACCCTGGGCCTTGCAGCTCCCACATGGGGCACATCTCTTCCTTAAAGAGCTACAGCCTGCTCAGTTGCGTTGTGGGGGCATGGAGAGCAGCCACGGGCCACACAGTGACTCTCAGCAGCCCTAAAGATGTTCATGGGCCATCTGGAGGCACATGGTCCAGTACATGTGGCACAGGGGATACCAGATGCTCCACAGCCCAGCATATCAGAGCCTGCTTGGAAAGCTCTCACAGATCCCCAGGGCTTTACCTGGGGAGGCAGCTTCCACAAGGCTGTCCCCACCAGCAAGCTACAAGCAAGGCACCAGATCAAAGAAGCCCAAGGTAGGCTCCCACCAGCCCATCCAACAGTTGCTTTCTTGCATCCCTCCTTGAAGGATCCCTCCATTTTAGCACCCAAACTCCACTGCCCCATGGAGGAGCTGAGACCCACACCACAGCACCAAGCCCCTGAGGCCAGGCATGCCTCTGCCTGCTGCTCATGGGGTCCTGAGGCTGCAGCTCCTTGGATGGGATGGGCAGAGTCCAGATGTTGGGTCTGGAGCTCCAGGTTGGCTGCTGCAGCCAGGAAGCTGCGAGTGATCCCACCAGCATCACCACAAAGGGGAGTCTGCTGCAAGAGCTGCTTTAGAAGGCAGAGAGAACATCACGGCCATCATGGACACACTGGCAGCACCCCCCAGGAGCTGTGCATCTCCCCTCCTCAGCACCCTGATGTGCACTCAGGGGGGTTCATGGATGCAGATTTATCTCTGGCAGCCAAGTTGGTGGCACTGCATTCACCCTGAAACCGTGAGCAGCTCTGGCCAAGCAGTGAGTGGTGTCTACCACTAACACGCAACTGCTGGTAGCCTGGTTAGGAAGGCACATGTGGCTGTGCAGTCAGAGCAGTTAGGAAGGGAGTGCAGGGGGAGGTGCCACAAGGAGGAAGGCAGTGCTAGGTGTAAATACCTTAGGATGGAGTCTTTGTGAGCTCTCCGTCTTTTTTCCCTGTTAAAAATCCACAGAGAAGGTGTGAAAGTGGAGAAGTGGGGGATCCACACCATGAACTGCAGGCAGAGATGCTGGGAAACCATCCCAGCAGCTTGGAGAGCACTTGGATCTGGGGCCAGGCCAGGAGAAGCCTCTGAGCAGTGTGCCGCCTGTTGCTATCACCTTCCCTGGGCACTCAGAGACCACCCCTGCACATTGGCCAGCTGGGAGCAGAGTGACCAACAACACAGGCCAACAGCATGGTGAGAGTGTGCTCCCCAGGGAAAGCAACCTTTAATAACCAGGAAAATTAACTCAAACATATAGAATCTGCTGCACTTGTTCCAGGGATGGGCACAGACCATCCCTTTGGAAAGCAGAGGCCAAAGCTTAAATACACTCCCCAGATACAACCCATTTGGGAAGAAGCAGCAGTCTGGAGACGACTCAATGCAAATCATCACCTAACACAGGCAGGCAGAAGACACGGCGCTGTGAGGTGGTTGGAAGCAACCTGCCTGTCATGTTGATGGAGGCAGTAGGACTGCACCCCAGGCTCAGGAGCTGAGCAGGCAGCCAGGGCTGCAGGACAGCTTCTCCTCCTTCAACCCCCATCTCACCACAGGCCTCTGGCCCACATCCTTTCCTCTGGTTTCAGTTGCAAAGGAAAGCCCCAGCCCCAACAGCTGACACAGTTGCTGTGCCAGCCACAGAGACTGCACTGTTCTCAGTGCATGATTGTTGGGAGGGTTGTTGGACCCACACCACGAGCTTAAATGTATTTTAACTCTCCTAATGCCACTGTTGCAGCTACAGTGCAAGAGGACGCTGGTCTCTGCAGAAAAGGGGAGAGACACACAAGAGTAGGAAGGAAACGTTCTTCATTAGGTGGAGGAAAACAGGCATCTTGTCCTTGTCCTAGTGGCTTCAGAAGTTCATAGAATACCAGACTGGTTTGTGTTGGAAAGGATCTTAAAACTCATCCCATTCCAATCCCCCGCCATGGGCAGGGACACCTTCCACTAGAGCAGGTTGCTCCGAGCCCCATCCAACCTGGCCTTGAACACTGCCAGGGATGGGGCAGCCACAGACAGCTTCTCTGGGCACCCTGTGCCAGCGCCTCAGCACCCTCACAGTGAGGAGGGACCTACTCTGCTCTCAGGGGTCCTTCAGTTGGCAGCTACTGATGGTGTTAAAGGAAGAAGCAGGGAGAGGATCTGGGCAAGACAAAGGAACCATTTTCAGACCATTCTCCATGCAACAATGACGGAGAAAACAGGAATAGGAGTCAGAGAAGAGGAGCATCCAAAGAAGCAGTGTGGTGGTTTGACACTGATTGATTTGCTGGGTTTAGGCCCATTGCAATATAATCTCCCCCCCCAGCCCCAGGAGCATACCTGTACATCCTGGCACACCCTTTTGAGAGGGGGAGACTTGCTGCATGTCCCAGACACCGCTATCTCTTCCCTCCCCAGGTGCTTCACCACAATGCACTTCTTCAAAGGGCAGCCCCTGTAAAAAGCAGGAGTTGTCAGATCAGGCTGGTCAAGGGCTAAGCCTGCCCTTCACAGGCAGCACGGGAGGCAGAGCACGGGCTCTGAGCAGCTTTTGTTGAGCTACAGCATGTGCTGCCATGCAGGCTCCAGACACCACGAACTGCCAAGGGACATCAGGCACAGGAACAGGGCTTGGAGAAAAGGGAAGTTCTGTGTACACCTCACTGGGGATTTATCAGGAAACGGGATCCCACAAACACCTCTCACAGGTCACTGCTGGGGAGATTCCTCACAGATCCCAAATCTGCCCACCTGTGACCATGAGTAAGACCTCCCACAGCACCCAGGAGACAGGAGGTGGCTGCTTCCACCCCTAAGCATGATGGACTGAGTCAGGAGGAAATGGTTCCAAAGCCAGATTATACATCAAGGAAAAGAACAGGCATTTGTTCCCTCAGGAGAGCAAACAGCCTACCTATAATGCAAACAAAATGCCCCTAACTCCCTCCAGCCCTTTCAGGGTATCACCACCCTGTCTCCATCAGGTAACTGGCAACTTCAAAATCACCCCTGTCATCCCAGGCCCCCTACTTTTACAGACATACAAACTCAGGTTTTAGAGTTTGAAATGCTTTAAAAGTTTGAATCTCTAACAGGCACAGGCTATCTTCCATAGATGTCAATGGTTGACCTAACTTACCAGACCACATTCAGTCTCATGCAAGCTGTGCAGATACCGTCTATAAGCACGACAAAGTCATTTCACCATGATCATTTCCCTTGCTGTAAGATCTGATGGTAGATGTGTCCATCTCTGTATGGCTACAGGAGCTCAGTGAAGATGTTCAATAAAATAAAGCAGCTTTACCACAGGCTTGTGCCCAGCCAGGCCCTGATCATGCACACACATTGTGTATGGCCACTGGAGTGCTTGTTCCTGTTCACACAGCTAGTTCCTAAACTTGGTTTATTAAACTATTATTTAATTAGTGGCTTTGGAGCAAGAATTAAGCCTCATCTTGACATGCCCCAGGGCACTGTGTCCATCTGTTCACAACTGGCACTGCATTATTCCCTCCATTCCAAGAGCTGCTGCTGCACAACTGGGCAATCTGCCACGGGATCATAGAATGGTTTTGGATGGAAAGGACATTAAGATCATGCAGTTCCACCCCCTGCCATGGGCAGGGCTGCCTCACACTAGACCAGGTTGCTGAAGGCCCTGTCCTATCTGGCCTTGAACACTGCCAGGGATGGGGTATTCACAAAGCTGAATAAAGGTAAGGAAGTTGAACAATGTAATTCCGTCCTCCTGGCCACCCTGATAAAGGAAGGCAAGTGAGGCCATGGGCTGTAATGACAGCAGATCAGTTTGTCTTGAGCACATCCTCTCATCCAATAGGTGGGCCTTGAGGTCAGAATGGACAAGAGGAAAGTTAAAAGAAGGTATTTTTAAGATGAGGGAGTTGAAGCATTGTATTACTTTCAAAAGGTTCATGAATGTAGTGCCGCTTGTGTCTGAACTACTGCAGTTTGCCCATCGCCCACGGTGCAGGAGCAGATTCCACAGCAGCAATGCCCTTCTTAGGAG
The DNA here is from genome assembly GCA_025448015.1 of Bolborhynchus lineola. Classification (NCBI taxonomy): domain Eukaryota; kingdom Metazoa; phylum Chordata; class Aves; order Psittaciformes; family Psittacidae; genus Bolborhynchus; species Bolborhynchus lineola. Next base: position 27,027 of record JAOEHX010007835.1, read on the forward strand.
GGAATCCAAACTTACTTGTCTTTACATTTCTGGAGGGCTTCATCTGCAATCTGCTTCAAGCTGATGAGCTTGTCCCCTCGATAGAAGGCATCTGCAAAATAGAAAGGAGAACATTAAAGGGGCTTCAGAGCCAAGGCAGCTGGGGACAGCTGGAAGCAACAGGCAGCTTCAGGAGGGCAGAGCAGCAGAGCAGAGCTCATGCACTGGAGTGAGGAAAGCAGACAGGCAGCTGAAGGGCAAGGTTTCTAACATTCCCTTTTAGCCAACAGAAACAGATGTCAAGAGAAATGGTGGAACTTCTTCCCTGGGAAGGGTTCCAATTTGACCCAACAAGTCTCTTGGGAATATTCTGTGGGAAATAATCCAAAGCAGCCAGAACACAGATTGCATCTTAGTGGGTCCTTCCCATGCCATGGTTCTATTAATAAAATCACTATTTCTTGCACTATTGCAAAAAAACACTTGGGAAATGCAGTTGGGCTTACATGCAAAACTCTCATTTTCTTGATTCCTTGCTTTATGAGATTGAGAAGTGCAGCATAAATATCCCTGAAATTACGAAGGGAGGGAATTCTGCTGTAAGGACTGCTTCATAAATGATACATCTTGCAAACATCTGGCTGGTTTTGAGAGGAACATGGATGAGAAGCATTTGGAAATGTGTTATTAGCAGCTGGTGACATCATGCTCTACAGGCCCAAGTGGGCGGGCTGCTCAGTGCTTCCCTGGGGGTTCAGGGTGGAAAGCAGCCCTCGCAGCTACAAGCATTGCACCCGCCCTGTGGCGGCTCAGCCGCAGCACTGCTCCTTCCTCTGCCAGTTCCACAGCATCTGGCTTTAAAGTCAAGTCCTTTCAGACAGGCAATGGTAGAATCACAGAACGAACCAGGTTGGAAAAGACCTTTAAGATCATCAAATCCAACCGTTTCTCAGCACTGCCAAGACCACCACTAACCCATGGCACTGAGGGCCTCGTCTCCACAGTGTGTGAACACTTGCAGGGACAGTGACTCCAGCACTGCCCTGGGCAGCCTGTGCCAATGCCTGAGCACCCTCTGTGGAAGGAATTGTTCCTCAGCTCCATCTAAACCTGCCCTGGAGCAGCTTGAGGCCGTTTCCTCTTGTCCCATCCCTTGTTCCTCGGGAGCAGAGCTCAGCCCCCTCCTGGCTCCATCCTCCTCTCAGGCAGTTATAGGGAGCGATCAGGTCCCCCCTGAGCCTTCCCTTCTCCAGACTGAACCCCCAAGGTCTCTCTGACGTTCCTCATCACACTGTGCTCCAGGCCCTGCACAGCATCGTTGCCCTTCTCTGTACCTCAACAACAGTGGCTCAGGGGCACAGCTGAATGTTTTACCTGCTGTGATGAGGAGAGAACAACCGCCGTCAATAATCCGCTCACAAAGGGAGTCTGCTGAGAAACCTGCAAACTGACAGAGACCACAACCAAGTCAGCAAGGACACACAAAACCCCCCAACCCAGAACACCCAACAGCAGCTCTGCATTTCACCCATGGTAAATGATACCACCAGGCACAGATGGAGAGAGCTGAAGGAACTTATTCCATAGTCAATGCAGAAAAAAGCTAAGGAGCAGCAGCGCCTTAACTTAGTTTCCATGCATCTATCTCATGGTCAGCACCCATCCCTGCAGCTCCTCTCCCAAAACCAAGAGCTGGTCCCCCTCAGAGAGCTCAGCACTGAGAGCAATGCAAAGGGCTGGTTCCTACCACAATGGTGTGCAGAGCTCCAATCCTGGCACAGGCGAGCATGGCTACAACCAGCTCCAGGATCATTGGCATGTAGATGGAAACGCGATCTTCTTTCTTCACACCTGCCGAGGGAAAAGGAATGTGGCTTTTGTCAAAATGAACATGTCACTGTCAAATAACAGGGTATAGAAAGAAACCGATGATTTAAGCTCAACAGTTATATGCACACAATAAAGCTTCAAGTTCTAGAGCCAACAAGTCTTGGGTTCTGCCCTTCAAATCTAATGGCTCTTGTAAGAGCCACTGTAAGAGCTCAGTGAAGCTTTTGTAAGAGCCATTAGGGGTAACAGGTTTAAACTTAAACAGGGGACCTTCAGGTTAGATATAAGGAAGAAGTTCTTTACTGTGAGGGTGGTGAGGCACTGGAATGGGATGCCCAGAGACGTGGTAAATGCTCCATCCCTGGCAGTGTTCAAGGCCAGGTTGGACAGAGCCCTGGGCGACATAGTCTGATGTGAGGTGTCCCTGCCCATGGCAGGGGGTTGGAACTGGATGACCTTAAGGTCCTTTCCAACCCAAACTGTTCTGTGAATTCTGTGATTCTATGATTCTAAGACGACTGCAGCAACTCCATGTTCTCCTTGGACACAGCCCCTTGAAGGAGGCAGAAATGTAACCAGTGCTGCTGCTCACTGGAAATCCCAGAGCAGGAAGTTTGGAGCACAGATCTCTTCCTTGTACGGCTGCCATAACCATCAGCATCAGTTTTCACACTCAGAGCCAGAGGTCAACCTCCAAAAGTGTGTTGTGGAGCAAACCTGCACCCACCAGCTGTGGGAGCAGAGAGAGAAGCCACTTGATTTTGCACAGAATGGCTCAACAGCCTGGCCAGCATGCACAGAATGGGTGCAATGTCCTCCAAAGCCCTGCTCTGATGCCTTCCGAGTAGCCAACACAGCGTACCTTGGCTGCGGAGGACGTTGGCAAACTGACAGACCTTGTGCAGCAACTCACTGTAGGTGATTTTCATGGAATCCCCAGGTTCATTCCCTTCCCTGGGAAAAAAAGGCAATATTTGTTAGTGTACAAACATTACACGGTGAGAGGGACACTGCAAAGTCAGAGGGACTGCTTTGAGCAATATCTATGTCCTCCCCTGCCCTTCCGAGCACAGAGTAACCAGAGGCCAGAAATCCAATCCTGGACAAAAGTTCTCCAATAGTAGGAAAATTTAGTCCAAAGTCCCCATCCCTGTGTAAATACTCCACCTGAAAGCAACTGAGTGCATGCAGTGGAAATACATGGGATTTTCAGAGAGGCAAGAAGGGTCCCAGAGAAACAAAGCTAAGAGCAAGCTGGGATTGATGGCACAGCACCCTTGCTCACATGTACTTGTTCCTGCAGATATGTCTGCACGAAACATGGGCCAATGTTGTTGTGCAGCAACACCCAGCCCTTAAATACCTCCCATCTGATTGACTGGGACGAGATGCCAAGGGCTGGCTTACTTTCCAAGGTCATATATAAATATACTCCTGTATCTCTGTCAGTGCTATGCCTGCTCTGCATCATTCTCTCTGTGGCTCTCCATGAACCAGCTCCTGCAGCCCTGGTGCTAATTCAGTAGGACTTTGCCATCAGACACACTGATGGGGAGAAGAGCCAAGAGCTGTGCATGGAGATGACCCTGTATGTCACATTCCCAAGGAAATGGTTTGCTACCAAAGTAAAAACCAGCTGATTTGAATGTGACACAACACTTCAGCCATGCAAACGAGACAGCACTGCCACAGACCAGGACATTAACAGAGAATGTGAGATGATTTCATTCATTGGGTCTTCCACATGCAGGAAGGAAGGAGACACCTTCCCAGGTCTCTCTCCAAGGCAGCCAGCATAGAACCATCAGTGACCCATGAAAGAAGAGGGGTATCACTCCCAGACAGTGGCACTGGAAGTGTTCCCTTGAGTATGTGCAGCCAACTGAAACACAACACGGGCGCTGGGGAGGAGCCAGGAAGCACCTCCACGGTGTGTCCTTCCTTAGGACTGCAGCCAGGCTCCGGCTAACTCAGGAACAGCAACCTCACTTATTTAGCATCTCAAACAGCCCAGAGCATCACAGTATGTACTGCACTGTGGCTAAAACAAACCACTGCTCTCCCTTCCCCCAGCAACACCATCAGGAGGGCTCCAGTGATGCAGAAATGCATAAACACACCCTCTCATTTCTCATGTAATTCTTAGAATTATAGAATCAACCAGGTTGGAAAAGACCTTTAAGCACATCTAGTCCAACCTTTAGCTTAGCACTGCCAAGGCCACCACTAACCCATGGCACTGAGGGCCTCATTCACGTGGTTTGTGAAATGAATGAGATCCTGGTGGAAACAGCATTAGAGTAGGGACACCCCCTCTGCTACAAGCTCTGTGCCCCCTGCCCTGTGTAGGACAGGGGTATCAGAACTGGTGGCTACACTTGGATCATCCCATTCCAAAGCTACTCATGGATCTGCTGCTTACAAACCTGATTTATCCCGCTTGACATCTGGTTACACTCCTGGCTTCCCTGATGCTCTGCAGCAAGTGGGTCCATCCATACCTGCACTGACATGCACAGGGCAGTGTTCCTTCCCACCAGTAGCTCCTGAAAGGGAATTCCCTGCTTGATCCTTTACGCAAGTTTGGACTCTTTTAAGTGTAACAGGGAGAGAAACAAGAACACAAAGAAGAAGAAAAGCACGGGAACTCAAATCAGTGCCCGGGGCAGCTCTGCCCTGGCATCCAAGCAGTTTCCTCCTTTCCCCATCATGAGCAAGAGCATCACTTTGAGATAACTGCCATATGAAACCCTGAGACGAGGTACCTTAGAGCAGGAAACCAGAGAGCTCCCTCTCTGCTTTCATTCATTGAGGGTCAAAGATCAAAGAGCTGATTTCAGTGCTGGAACTGATCTGGCTCAAAGGAAGAGCATCCGCTGCTGTTGCACCTGGCTGCATGCTGAGTGCCTTCCCTCACCATGCAGGGGTCTTTTATGGTGGATCCACACTGCAGGTGCAGCAACATCAAGGCAGTGCTGTGCAAACCTGCCTGCAGGTTTAACTGCCAGTGCAGCTCTGCCCTCAGCAATGAGCCTTGCTGAAATACCTCCTGAAGACAACTACAATGCTTCAAAATACGAGTTGGAGCACCCCAGCCCACTAATCCCTGCTCTGAAGATCCCTGCACTGTGGTTTGCTGGGCACCCAGGGGGGAGGCCCTGGTTGCACAACCCAGCCCAGCATCAACCTACAAAACAGGACAGGGAGCAAGGACATCCCTTTGCCCATGCTCTGCTGCATGATCTGCCTGGGATCTACTTCCTATCTTTACTAAGGGAGAAACACAACGGCAGGAAAGACCAGCATAGGCTGTCCCATCTGGAAAGCTTCCCACATAGGGCAGGCAGGCAGCCTGTGCTGTGTGTGCTGTCTGGGGGCTTGGCTCTGTAGGTGAGCTGCTGCTTTGGTTGGTTGCAGACCTAGCCAAGGACAATGCAGGAAGTACACTGGTTCCCCATGCCAGGAAAACCAGGTTTTCCCACCGACGTGATAGTGCAATACCTGCTGAAAAAGCGAGGGGAAGGCTCTGCTTTGTGCACTAAACCCTCCAACACAAGCAACCCCAGGAACGCTCAGCGGTACCCATGAGGGACATGGACCTGCCCAGAGCCATTTACTGCTCATGGCCCTGCTGTCCCTGCACGCAAGAAGCGCATCTCAAGCACTCCAGGTCCTCCTCAGTGCTGGGCTTCAGGAGAGAAATTCAGGCCAGGGAGTGCACCTAGGCTTGTCCTCAAAGCCAGCACGCACAGGGCACTGCAGGAGAAACATCAGAGCAACGTCAAAGGGAAGTTAAAACTCACAAGGATTTTCAGAGGGCTTTCAAAGTCCTTTCCACTCATTTCTGTGACTGCAGAATAACTCCACAAGCACCAGCAGGGGAGACCCCAGGCTTTGGCTTTGAAGCTGACATTAAATGGGAAGCAAGTCACATCCACCCTACCGCAGGACCAGCTGCCTCCTTTCACCTCCTCTCCAGCAAAGGCCCCCGAGCAGTCTCTCAAGAGCAGGCCATTACTTTAAGTTTCCTCACATCTGAAACCAGTGCGGAGTGCCCACAGCTACACTCAGTGGCACTCAGATTGCTCCGTCCTATCCTCCAGAACAAAAGCCCAGATAATGATGAATTTTAGGCAGGTCATTTAGAGGAATGTCACCTGCACGCTACCCAGGCCTCTGGGCAGCAAAAGCAAGCCTGCAAATCCTTGGGGGTGGTTTTGCAATCAGCATCTCCCCTTCTTCGCCCATCAGACGTAAGAGCTGTCAGTGCTGAGCCTCTCGCATGGACTCACTTGTTCAAATTCAACTGAAAAAGAACTAAAAATGAGATACAAACCCTTGCATTTCTGAACTCATGTTACAGTGCTCACCTGCCACAGCCCTGCAGAACCCAGCATCCCCAAACACAGCCCTTGGTAAGAACTGCTGCGATTGCCAGTGTGCGACCTTTGGTCTAACAGGGAAAAGCCATTTCCAGCTCTCCAAACTTCCCAGAGACATCATGAGATGAAGCACAGTTTGAGCCTGATGTTTTCCTCATCTCCCTTAACCCAAGTCCTGCATGCAGCAAGGAGTAATCCCAAATTCCATAGTATCATCTGGGGCACAGCAGGAATGTATCTGAGATCTTTCAGCACTTGAGCAGCCCATGTTTTATACACTGCATGTTGAGTGCAGGCTCAGCAGGAGAAAGGCAGCTTTTGGCCATATAGTCTCAGGGGAACCACCCATCAACTAAGTACTTGCAAGTCCTTTAAATGAACCCACCAGATGCACAGCTGGGGACCTTCTGTGGCAGGCCTGCTCCCAGAAAGTGGTGCTTTGGTGAGTAAGGCAGGTTTTATGTAAAGATGATGACTTCCTAGCTGCCTGCAGCCATTCACATAGCCCAGGGGCATTGGGGACCATCACCATAGTGGAGTGCAGGGGGGTAGTGCCCTGCTCTGTGCAAAATAGATCCCTGTCAGCATATTAAAAGGAAGATCAGGCTCTGCAGAGCACTTATCATGCTGCCAGCAGTTAAAATAATGGGCTCTCCACTTCTGAACAGGCACCAGGATGCACGCAAGCCCCATGGTACACACGTCTTCAGTGGCCGCACCAGAGTCTCAGCAAGAAACAATCCCATGGAGAAGTCGCCCTGGGCAGGAGAGGAAGGAAAGTCCAGGTAGGAAACACGAACACCATCACCTCCAAGGCACAGCCATGCTTTCAGGAGCCTCATAGAATTCCTGCCTGCTCAGCTGGAGCTTCACCTTGGAGGTGCAGAGCCACGGACCTGTTTCACACAGTGCCCATGGAGCTACATCAAGGTTAAGCTTCCCTGTTAGTTTAGTGAAAGATTTAGTGTTGTAAGCACGTTGTGTAGTAGGGAACATGGTTTCTAGGAGCAGGGAAGCATTTCTTTAGAGCCACATTAACTCAAGTTGATCCTGTGGAGCAGCAGTTTGGCCAGATGCACTCCTGCAGAGCTGCACCGTGCTCTGCTCAGCATCAGGGCTGACTACAGCACTTGTCCTGAAGCTCTGCTCCAAGCACCCATCACACAAGCCAAGCCAGGCCACACTGATGTCCACACAAGCAGAGCCCACCTCAGCTGGAAGATAACAAGCAGGAGGGAGCAGTGGTGGCTTCTTAAGCTTCTACTCAGTGGCCAAGGACATGCCCATGTCTCAGAGCACCTGAATGGGCCAAGCAAAACCGACCTGAGAACAAACCATCAATGCTGTTTGGTTCCTCTTTCACTAGATTCCTAAAGGACAGTTAGGTGCATGAGCTGCTGGAGTACCAGCTGAGCACAGCTTCCCGGTGCTACACTGCCCTGACACTTGCACAATGCAGCAGGAAGCACAGGTTGCATCAATGGGAATTCTGGTTTTCAAGGTAATTGCTGATGATCACTGTGGTTTCACCACTAAAAGAAGGTGGAGTAAGGAGAAAATGCTGAAATGAAGCCAAGCAAGGAAGTGTGACAGGTTTCCAAGATCTGCCAGGCCATCTGCAGCTCCACAGACAGTCAGGAACAGAAAAGGCACAGATCAAAGTGAACTAGGGCACAAAACCGAGCCTATGTGATGCCTGCAAATGCTCCCACTGAGGAGCAAAGGGGCTGAAGATCCTTCAGGTTTCTCCTCAAAGCTCCTGTGACCACATCACCCCCAAATAAAAGCATTAACCCACAGTCAGGAAGCCCTGCTGGGGTATGGGGCACCTGGAAGGTGAGTTTTCAGAGCAAAGCAAACCACCAGGTTTCACTCCAGGACCAGCAGAGGCAACTGCTCTCTTAAGAGCAGTTTTGCTTAATCCACATTTTAGCTACAGAAAAGCACCCTTAAGAAAACAGGGATTTGCCATTTGAAAAAGGTGTTGAAAGAGGGAAAGGACCTCTTCCCAGATGGTGAAACACCAATGGAAGAATGTGCACAGTGGGGAACTGTGGAAAGCCTCCAATGGAGCAGAGACAGGGGCTGTGGGAATGTTCCAAAACATCTCTGGCGCCATCTAAACTAAAACATGCCCAAAACCCCTCCTGAGCAGGGGACCAAGCTGGTGCATGGATGGAGACAGCAAGTTCCTCAGCTCCTGCTCCACCGGCAGCCTGTCCCCAGAGCACAGTGCAAGGCAAAGCAAGCAGCTTTCCTCTGCCACAGCCTCCTGCACGGTGGCACCTCCTCATACTCGAGGCTGCTGGGGGCAGGGCTTCCTGATGCGCCCTGCATCCCGAATTAGAGCAGCCGAAATGCCAGGCAGAGCTCCTGCCATCTGGGAATGGGCTCACGTGCAGGCCGCATGGGCAGCAGGAGTCCCAGCATTCCTGGGCTGTGTGCTCAGCTACCACGGCCGTCAGCTGCTCCCAAGCCTCCCGCCGCAAGAGATGGGGAAGCTGTGCCCTCGGGAAGGCTCTGCCGGGAGCCAGCTTCGTAGTTTGGGAATAACAGCTGCTAAAACTGGGAAAGCCACGATTTCTCCCTCCACCTCCAGCCTTGCTTATCCCATCTGACATGGGAGCGGCACTGGAGCTGAGAGCACCCTGTATCACCTGCCCTGAGGAAACAGATTATGTTGAAATGTGACATTTGGAGAGACCAGCTGTGCAAGAGCATCAGAAAATGACATTTCATCAGGAAAAAATGCTTGTATTTGCATGGATCATTCCATATGGGAGCACCTCCTGTATGGAGACAGGCTGAGAACATCGGGGCTGTTCAGCCTGGAAAAGAGAAGGCTGCGTGGAGACCTCAGAGCAGCTTCCATGTCTAAAGGGGGCTACAAGGATGCTGGATGGGGACTCTTCATCAGGGACTGTAGTGATAGGACATGGCGTGATGGGTTCAAACTGAAAGAGGGGAAGTTCAGGTTGGATATAAGGCAGAAGCTCTTCCCTGTGAGGGTGCTGAGGCGTTGGCAAAGGGTGCCCAGAGAAGCTGTGGCTGCCCCATCCCTGCAGT
>JAOEHX010007837.1:0-10591 GCA_025448015.1 Bolborhynchus lineola
GGACCGGGGCGGGCCGAGGATGCTGTGACCCCTGGCGCGGCCCTGCCCACCCGGGCGGCAGCGGCTCCAGCACCGGGCACCGGGCGGCAGCGGCTGAAGTTGCTGAAGATGGTGGTGGCCGAGATGAGCGGCGGAGCTCCTCCCCTTGGCCCTGGCCGGCGGGACCCCTGAGGGTCCCTGCCCCACCTCGGCATCTGGCTCCGTTTGTGGGAGGTTTCGGTTTTCTTTTTATGGTTATTATTGTTTTTCTGTGGTGTGTGGCTCTCGCTGCAGCCGAGGTGGATGGCCCGCGGTGGGTGCAGCTGGCCTCACTGCCTCTGCAAGGGCAAGATGGTGGTGGTGGGGGTGCTGGCCGGGCTGTCGGTGCTCAGCATCCTCACCTACGGCTACCTGGTCTGGGACAGCCGTGGACTTGGCCCCGGAGGGACGGAGGCAGCGAGGGCTGGGATGGGTGAGGAGCCAGGGGTCAGCTCCCCCAGCTTGCAGCCGCACATCATCTTCATCCTGGCTGATGATCAGGGCTTCAGAGACGTGGGGTACCACGGATCCGAGATCAGGACACCCACTCTGGACAGGCTAGCTGCTGAAGGAGTTAAACTGGAGAACTATTATGTTCAGCCGATGTGCACACCGTCCAGAAGTCAATTTATCACTGGAAAGTAAGTTTACTGCTACCTCATCATTTGCCTCGCCAGCTTAAACACTGTCCCTGTTGAAAAGAGCATGGGTTGAACCTGGTGGGGTCCAACTCTGTTTTATCCTATTGGCAGAGCCGTGCCTTTTTGATCTGCTTTAAAACCTTGAGCAAAATGAACTTTCTAATGTGAAGTTATGAAAGAAAAGCTCATGCTCTGTGAGGTGGTGAGGATTCAGCACTGTGCACTAAACTTGCAGTGTACTGTCCTACAGTTACTGCCTCACTAACATACGTGCTAGTTGTCAAGTAGTGTTGCAAGTACTGGGAAGTGATCAGCTTGGATTTTCTGTGCCATTTCACAGTGACTTGCAGGAGGAGTCTGTGTTAGGGAACTGAAAAAGTTATGTATCCTCCCATGTGTTCATTGCAGCCAGCACGTTGGCTCACAGGTCCCATGAGCATTCACTTGCAGCGAGTTTTCTCTGAGGGCTGTACTGAATGTATGAGTTGGTTCCTCAGTGTGCTACAGGTGGATGAGTGCCAGGAATCCAGACTCTGTCGGGATTCCCCATGCTGCAGCATCGCTCCTGTCATGGTGTGGTTGCTGCCTTGCAAACAATTGGAAAATTTTCCCTGAAGCCACTAAACAAGGTGCCTCACCAACATGCTAATAGCAGTGGGCTGGTACTGTGTGTGCTTTGCCTTCGCTGGTAAATTGTGGTTTATTGTGGTCTGTAAGTAAATAACTAATTACCCAGCCTAAGGGTCTTCTTACATGTGAAGGTGAATAAGGATTAAGGCAGGGGGAGCATGTATTTGAGCTGTAGGAATGGTTCCCAAATAACTCCAAGTGTGGACACATTTACTCTGGAACAAACCCACCTTGTTTCTGTTTAGCTTAACTCACTTTGACAGGAACAGGGAACTCTTAAAAGAGCAAAAGAAAATGAGAGGGGAACAGTTACTTTGTTTATTTCCTCCCTTCCTTAAGTATAAACATGACCACAGCAATGTTAATACTGCTAGTAGAAGAAACACATGCTTAAATAAAACAAGCAACTGGCCTCATGTCTTGCATCTCCATATGGGAGAGTTGGAGATAATTTCCAGGCTCAGTCTAGTTCCCAGATTGCTGGACCATGGAAAGTTGCATGAAGAGCTGACATGTTACCTAGAGCAAGGCTTCCCCTCAAAGTGTTTCAGGGGTTTTTTTACCTTCTTTTCTTTTTTCTTTGTGTGGACCATTTCTTATTTTGAGACACCTACTCTCTCTTTCACCAGAACATAGTGGCCCTTCGCAACTGAAGTAGCAGCTTACAAGGGCAATGTGTATCAGGATAGTGCTTCATGCATCTTGGTTGTCTTTAAAGCTACACAGCAGTTGAAAGGAAGGACCTTCGCTAGCAGCATGTAGCCAGACAGCTTTCTGAGGACGGTGGTTTGGGAACCAGGGCTTCACAAAGGGAATGTCATGTTACTCAATAATGACTCATGCAGCAGCTGGAGGAACAGGATTACTCAGTTCCAGGGGAACCAGGGTTCTTGAGAGCATACAGGGGTTGTCTGAGCACGAAAAAGAACAAAAGTAAAGTAAGGAATAACAGTAATTCAGTTTAACTGTTTTGATCCTTTGGTAAATAATAAGCAAGTTGTGTGTAAACATATAGTAAAAGGTAGGCATGTTCAGAGGAACCCTGTCGTTGGCTCATCAGGCAGAAATCTGCCTGCTTTGGTTTTGGACCCTTTTATAGGAAAAAAAGAAATCTGCTTATTCTTCATTTTTATTTTCTTAGTTTGCTGGTCTAACTAAACCCCTTAGAACATTTTTTTCATGTTCTACTTTTAGGAGAAAGGAGCTGCATAGGGAAAGAGCTGCCTCATGTGACTAAGAAATAAGGGAGGAATGGTGGTGGGGTTAATAGGCTTCGGCAGAGTATTTACAAGACAAGTTCAAAGGATACTATTACGCATTCTATCTGAAGATAAATGCTAGTAACAATTGCTTTTAATGTTTTCTTAGTAGAGGCACCTTAATTAAACTGTCAGGACTCAGAAACTGCTAAGCCAGGAGAAGTGCTGTTATTTCTCAGATTCCAAGATGTGTCAGTTCAAGGCTAGAAGCCTGCTCATCCACAGAAGGATCACCTGAATGCTTCATGCCTCCCAATACACATACCGCACTTACCATGTTCCAAACATTACCTGATTGATCTATGAAAAACAGAGAGGCTTATGTAAACTGGACTCATTAGGGAGCACTGACTCACCTTGCCAAGTGGAAGTTAAACTTGAGGCTTCAAATTCTTCACAGGTCTCCAGACAGACCCTCCAAGGCTTAAGTTAGTAAAGAGACTCTTTTGGTAGCTGTCCTGTGGTAGTGAATGAGCACAGGGAAGGAGGTTGGAGGTGAACGTGCTAGAAGGAAGAGGTAGAATTAGCTCTTTTTTCCCCTTCATACTGTACCACATGGTAACTGTTGGTGAGCCTGTCTTTCTGACCACTTATACTTCCGTCTGATTTCACATGAGCTGTACTTGAGGCTTTGGCTAAACACGTACTTTCATTTCTTGCTTTCCCCCGCCCATTACCTCCTTCCCCATTCACTCCATCAGAAACAGCTGCTTTCAAGCTAATAGTAAAGTTTGGCTTCCACAGCTTTGTATTTCGGGCTTTATTTATGGGTGTGGAAAGGGGGTTGTAGCTGAGCTGAATCTTGGGAACAGAGAAGAGAAGTGTGAGCCAGTGGGCCGAGTGCCACATGTGATGTGCTCTGCTCTGCTCTGCTCTCCTGGCTGCTGCGCTGGGGCCAGCGTGGGGAGGTGAGGAAGGCAGCCCAAGGGAAGCAGCTGAACTGCAATGATAGAAGGGACCGGGGCTCCAGCTTGTGGTGTTTCTGGGACTGCTGCAGTTCCTGCCTCAGCTTCCACAGCTGGAGCCAAAATTTGATCATCAGTGGGTTTGGGGGCTCATCCCTAAGTGTTGCTTCAGGCTGGTTTGAGCAGAGTAGTGCCCTGCATGTGCTCATGAGGTGATTGGCCTGCTGATAACTTGCAGAAGTGTGTTGGTATATTTGGCTTTTATTTTTCCCCTCTCCCAAAGGCTCAGTCAACATGAGTAGTCCTCCAGATGACATGTGTTGCACAACACTATTTTTCTGCTGTTGCTTTCTCCTTGGAAATATTGGGCATTCCTCAATAAACTAAATAATTACACATGCTGAGTTAGGTGAGAAGAAATCTGCCTGTGTATACATCAGCCATGCAGGAGTATATTTAAGATCAGAGAGACATGGATGTGGTACAAAACACATCTAAACTAAAAGGCTACTTTTTAACTCATCCATGAAAGAAATTGAAAATAAACATATTTCTGATTTTTATGTTATTATAATTTATATAGAAGAAAATTGAAAAATAGTGGCTCAGCCTTAAGGTCTTCAAATTCTCCCAACTAGGAAAAGGTTAAGAAAATACAAGGATACTCAGCTTGCACCTATCAGCTCACTGCCCAAGCATTTAGTGAGTTAGTTGTTTTATCTGTGTGCTTAATTACTTGATGATTTTTCGCTGTGTGTATTATTTCAGAGACTAGTTTGGTAGCATGGGTTAAGATCTTGATTTATGGAACAATACAGGCCATGTACCATATGAAGAAAATCTAAGATTATTTGTGTGAAGGTTTCTTCATGTGCATGTATGAGAGTGGATTGAGATGAGGTAGAGAGTAAAAGACTGATTTATGTTTGCATGTGGTGTTGATTATTTAGATAGTTTGCTAACTTGTATTATCATGAAGAGTCATCTTTTTTTTTTTAATGAAGAATTTTTGATGAACAGTCAGAGTGGGGAAAGTTTCCCAAAGTTTTTAAAGAAAGATTATGGCCAAGGAATATTATTTTGAGCTGGTGAGACATAGACTTTAAGCTTAGGTGACTATCTGTTGAGGTAGCTGACCCAATTCTGTGGAGGGTATTATGCGATGGAGTTATATTTGTTGGAGTAATACTTAATTTAGGAAAAGAGTTTGAGAAATAAGATTTACTGATAAAAAGGAATGTAGACATAATATGGCATAAATGTTTTTGACATAGAAGCAGGCAGTGGACATCTACTTCCTCTGGTAGGCTTCGAGGTTTCTGCTGACCATCAGACTTGTAACCTTAAGGCCTTGATGTGTCCTGGAATCCCTTTGGGCCACAGGAAGGTTCCTGACCTATGCAAAAGTTGGCATCTATCTCTCTGCTTGTAGAAACCGATGCATAGGTAGGGTGGCAGATCACTAAGGAACCTTAGCTCTCTTTTACAGTGAACAGTTATGAATTATGGAATCCTGCACTAATCCTAAAATTGAGCTTTGCATGATGAATGGAATGTGGAGATGGAGGATGGGGGGAAATGTTGAAGGCTTGGGGAAGTAAATATTGTTTTCACTGGGATAAAATGAAATATGAGAATTTGCTCCTCCAAAGCAGACAAAAATAGATTGTATAATCAATAAGCATAATCAAAATGTTATTTTAATATGAATAATTATATCTGTTGCCTAATTATATAAATATTACACATTTATAAATGCATATAGCTGGTTAGTATGTATTCTCTTGTAGGCATCCCTATATATCAATACATAGTTCACCTTTGAAAATGATGATGTCTCAGCACACTAAGAGTTATTTTGACAAAAGGAAATGGAATAGAGGAGAGTTTAAAGTACTCTGAATTGAAAGCAGTGTAGCTAACTTGCAAACAAAAGCACTGTATTTGGGGGTTTCAGACTTGCAAGCCTTCCCTTTCCCTGCCTCCTGGGTGCATAATGGTCCCAGCTACAGTCTCAGCAGTTTGGTTGCACTGGGAAGGAGCCAGTACAATGGTGTGTGACTCGGAAGCTCACTTCTGTGCTCTGAGTTGGAATGATGGGGCACAGAGCCTTGATGGGAATACTGGGGAATGTATGTAGCACTCCATTATTTACATTCCCTATTCTGCAGTTCACCAAATATGGAGGACTGGAGAATATCAGCCTTGAGTGTTGAGAGGTGGTCTGATATTTTATCTGCTCTGAAGTAAAGAGTCTTGGCAGACATTGGTCTGGAGTTTAATTTTGAGCAGTGTTTCCATTAAGAACCTGAATGATTAAATAAGTATTCCGATTAAATATGCCACTAAGATAGGAGGAACTGCCAGCATTAAGGGACTGTAGTGATAATGAAAATCTTCTTGACAAATTAAAGGAATGACCTGAAAAAAAGGCAGAATTAAAGTCAGCAGTGATAGATAGCAGATCTGTGCTGAAGCAGGAATAACTTTACAAGCCAGAGGATGGTGAACAACTGCTTAGACAGCATTTCTGTAGAAAAGTGGTTGTAATTGTAGTGAATCATGCATGGAATAGAAAGTCAACAATGTCATGCAGTTACAAAGAAGGCAAACATCGAACCAGTTTGTATAAATACAGCAGTGTAGTAGATAAGTGAAGCAGCTCTTCTGCTCTATGGCTGGAGCACTTGTGCCCAAACTTGGGCATCACTCTCCAAGAGGGCAGTAGTGCCCAGATAAGGGTGATCAGATATCTTAGAAGGATAACTGTGGAGAAACAATCAGAAGAAACTGAGTTGTTTAGTCTCAAGAAGAGAAAAATGAGGAGGAGCCTGATGAGTCTTTTAAGAGATATGTAAAGAGAAAGGACATAATGTGTTTTCAGTGTCATGATTGATGGTGCAAGAATGAGTGGCTTTCTTGAGCACAGAAAAGCTTCAGGTTAGAGAACTAGGAAAACTTTCAAATGCTGAAGGTTGTGAAACACTGGAATAGCTGTCTTTAGGAAGTTGCTGTCTTTCTTCATTGGCAGTCATTAAGAACAGACAAGACAAATATGTCAAGAATGACACAATGTAGTTGAATCTGTCTTGGGGAAAAGGTTTGAACTGGATGGCTGTTCTTCCAGCTCAGATTCATCTGTGGCTCATTTGAAGTACGTATTCACTACAGAAGGCATTCTGAAGCAGTGTGTTTGTAAAAAACTTTTCAGTGCTAGAAATTATTTCAGTGTTCATTCTGAAAGAAAAGAGTCTGTGGAATCTTGACCAAGATGATAAAGTCAGATGTGACTTAAAATCTGGGCAAATTAAATTCATGTTTTCATTTAAATACATTCTCTAGAAAGATTTGCCAAGTTTATGAACTATTTTATTTACTGTATTTATGTTCAGCAGTAGCAGCCATTTTTCTCCTTCTTAGTAGCCTGTGCAGTGCTGTATTTTTGACTTTCAGCCTGGGAACAGTGCTGATAACACCGATGTTTTTAATTACTGCTTAAATGTTTAGTCTCACCAAGAACTTTCTGAGCCTCCTGCTCTGCCAGGGAGGAGGGGAAGCCAGGAGGTAGCAGAGACAGGACACCTGACCCAAACTAGCCAAAGAGGTATTCCATACCACAGCATGTCATGCCCAGGATGGAAAAAACTGGGGGCAGTTTCCCGAAAGGGGTAAATCGCTGCTTGGGTTGGGCCTGGTATTGGTCAACAGGTGGTGAGCAGTTGTATTCTCTTCCCTTGTTTTTCCCTTTTCATTATTATTATTGGTGGTAGCAGTAATGGTTTGTGTTATACCTTAGTTACTGGACTGTTCTTATCTCAACCCGTGGGAGTTAACATTCTTTCAATTATCCTCCCCATCCCTCTGAGATTGGAGCAGGGGGAAGGTGTGAGCGTGCGGCTGCATGGCTGAGTTGCCAATTGGGCTTAAACCTTGACATTCACTTTGTGGGGAGTTATTTTTTTTTCCTTATGTTGTGATTGGTGTGAATTGAATTTTATGAAAAGTTTATAATTGTTAATTTCCATTAAAAACCTTAAGTGTTAATGTTTTTTAATGGATACCAAGTCAGTGGATGTCAAGTTTGATGCACTTGAGCAATTGCCTCTTCAGCACATGAGGCTTCATGCTGCTTTTTTCATTTTCTACTCCAGACTAGTAGTTCCTTGCAGCTTGAGGAGGTAGCACTTGTTCGTTAATTCTTAGCTGTCAATCTTTGAGGTTTCCTATTCCCCTGTATTTTTTTTTTCTTTGTTTTGTATTGTTCTGTAGTCAGATTTTCTATCCTCCGGAGAGTTTCCTTAGATTTAGAATGTATGCTTAAGAATAAATGAGATAATTTCACCCACCTTAATTCATTAGATTAATATTAATAGTACAAGGTAAATGAAGATTGTGCCTGTGAGAGTTGATCCTGCAAGGGATGTGTTTGGTTTCTATGTATTAATCAAGAGTCTTTTTATAATAGCTGCCCAATTTATTAATTTTCTTACTTGAAAGCTAGTAGATGTGGCTGGTGACCTCATCTTTTCTCTGTAATGTAAACTGGTAGGCTGAAATGCAGTGAAAATTAGTCTTGGAGTAGGGAGAAGCAATGCAGCATCTTTAGACCGAATACACTCCAATACACTGTTAATTCACAGATCGTGCCTCTCTGAATTTAATAAACTGCGTCAAAGCAATATTTACAATCACATTTTATGTACTTAGTTTGTCATGTGTTATAGTTCAAAGAGTCATAGAAAACTGGGTTTGAGGGGACCTCTGGAGGTTGTCTAATTAGGTGTCCTGACAACTTACATTACACAGTTGGGATGCACTGACTTTATAAACTCTCTTTTATTGTTTGTTTCCTCCTGCAAATAAGAAAATATTGCAAAGTATTCAAGCAATTGGAATCTAGGTTGTTGTTTGTTAGGCAATTCCATGGCTTTACCAGGTTGTCCATTTTAGTGAACTTATGAAAACTCTTTTGTGAACTTTTTTCTGTTTCCATTAATCTCTTAAAAATAGTGGGGGGTTGTATTTGTTTGGGATTTTGCTTTGTTTTGTTTTTGTTTGCTTTTTTTTCTTCTGTGCCAAAGTGAATGTTTGATGAAATGAGTTCAGTGAATTTGTTAATGTCCATAGCATAATGGCAGCTCCTTCCTTAACTGTTCCATGTCCTATTTTCAAAAGACCGTAGAGAAAGTTATTCTAGTATGCTTGTTGATTTCTCTTAAAACAGAGTTTTTAACTTCTGTACTTATTTTACTACTGTCCTTTCAAATCAACTCTGATTTGCAGTATGCTTTTAGGACTTACTGATGTGCAGGATGCTTTTCTTTAGTTTTCTCACTGCCTGATGCACAGATTTTCCCCGAGGCTGGACAGTCATGAGTGGCAGGGTGTGTGGGACAGCATGAGCGAGTGTCTTGTCCCCAACGACAAGTTGCAGGCTTTGGGAGCTGTGTTTCCTACTGTGCAGAAAGCAAGTCTAAGAGGAATCTCATCCTTGTCTTCAGTTACCTCAGTGGGGGAAAAGAGAAGGCAGAAGCAGATTCTTTCAGAGGTGCACAGCCAAAGGAAGAAAGGCCAGGCGCAGCTTGCATCAAGGCTAGGTCAGGCGGCTCGAGACATAGATAGGTCACTTCCAACTTAAACTATTTTATGCTTCTAATTTGTCACAATAAAATTCCTGGTGGGTGGGAGGAAGGAGCAACTTAATTCTCTGTTGTTTCTCCCCCTGTAGAAGCTCTCTAGGCAAAAAGTAAAGTATTTGGAGTGTTTGCCTGCTTGGTTTATGGCCCTTTTAACCTGACCACTCGCCCTCCTGAGTTGTTATTGCATCCCTATTAAAGTCTTGTTTCTTTAAGAACACAACACAATGGTAAGAATATAACAACACTAAACTTAGCATTGTGCCTCAAATTCTGAACTTTACCACATCTGTGCAGGAAGTACCTGCGTTAATAAAGATAGACTTACATGTATCAGGTATGTTCTTCACTGAAGTGTTTATACAATTTGTGAGACATATTTCTGTCTTCTTTCTTCTTCACTTCAATATTGTTACAATATTGAATTCATTTTAATGGGAAGGTGAGAATTTGGTCCTGTATACAGTGCAGAAGGATAACAATGATTTAGTTCTTAATTTTGTAACTATACAGTATGATCCTTTTACATTGCAAAACCTTTAAGGCTTCATTTAAGTTTATAAAGAATGAGCCTCTTATAAACTGAGGAGTATTTGGCCATCTTGGTAATACTAGGAATACATACTGTAAGTGATACAGTCTTAGGTGGTGATTAAGAGCTTAGGTAATACTCTTTGGCATTGTTACAGCCCTGTTGGGGCCTTATTCTGGCACAGATTTCATTTTATAACCTTTGGTAGTCATGTGGAGGTGAGGGTCATCCTTGAGCTGGAGCCACACACCTCTCCCAGGAGCTGGGGCCACTGCATGGTACAGCTGGACCACAGCACTGGGATAGCAGATCCATCTATCCGTCCCTGTGGAACATCCATCCATCCCCTGGGAACAGGGTTCTGGAGGAGGAGGTTAGGATCAGAAGTAGAGAGAGGAGGAAAAAAAAAAATGTAAGCAGTCAGCCAAATAAAGATCATCTGCCTGGGTACATGTGTTTGGAAACCCTCCCCATAGGGTGAAGGCATGTAGTATCTCTCAGTGTTTTAAGGGTTTCTGTTGATTTCAATACTTTGTATGTTTGCCACCTGACCCAATCTATGGTTTATGGATTGGATTTCCATTGGTACCAGGTTCTGGTTTCATGTTCCTTGGGTTAGTTTGAAATTTTGGGGCTGCTTTACCTGGTTGTGATGAGGCTTTGCAGAATGGATCTGGCCAGGGTTGAGCTTATTGCAGATCAGAGCAGAGCAGCAGGTTTTTAGGTTCCATTTGGAGAAGTCTTAATATTTTCACAGACATTTTCAGTAGAAATGCTTCTGCTTGCCTTAGCTCAGAGCTTTATGTACAGTACGTTATATTTCTGCCATGTAAAATGTTGTCTGTTTTCCACTGAGGAATGTAGCTCAAGTAGCATGTTAAAAGTCTTCTGTACCTGGATTTGGAGAAGGCTGAGGTTCTTAATGACTTCTTTGCCTCAGTCTTCACTGGCAAATGCTCTGACCACACCA
>JAOEHX010007837.1:11159-29626 GCA_025448015.1 Bolborhynchus lineola
GAGACCTCACTTGGAGTATTGTGTGCAGTTCTGGTGTCATCAACATAAAAAGGACATGGAACTGTTGGAACAAGTCCAGAGGAGGGCCATGAGGATGATCAGGGAGCACCTCCCATATGAAAATAGGCTGAGAAAATTGGGGCTGTTCAGGCTGGAGAAGAGAAGGCTGTGTGGAGACCTCATAGCAGCCTTCCAGTATCTGAAGGGGACCTATAGGGGTGCTCTTCATTAGGGACTGTAGTGAGAGGACAAAGAGTAACGGTTTCAAACTTAAACAGGGAAAGTTTAGATTGGCTATGAGGAAGAAATTCTTTCCTGTGAGGGTGGTGAGGCACTGGAGTGGGTTGCCCAGAGAAGTTGTGAATGCTCCATCGCTGGCGGTGTTCAAGGCCAGGTTGGACATAGCCTTGGGTGATACGGTTTAGCATGAGGTGTCCCTGCCCAATGCAGGGGGGTTGTAACTAGATGATCTGAATGTCCTTTCCAACCCTAACTATTCTATGATTCTATACTAACCTCCAGGCTCTTATCTGTGTTGCTACTAGAAGCCAAGTATCTTTATTCAGTGTCCTTTTGATACACACTGCCTGCCTGATTCACTGACTGAATGTGACCTTGAAGGGCACTTCAAAGAGTTCAGTAGTCTAAATTCTAGCTGTTGTCTCCTACACTGCATTTATTAACTGAGCAGGATCTTTACCAGTTATCTGATTTAAGGGTTTGATTTGTATAGACATAGCCTTTTTTTTTGTGCAAGTCCTTACAGTGCTTTGAAAATGAAAACCTGTCATGTCAAGATGACACTTTCATTATTCGGCATGCTTCCTCTATGTAACGGAGTTGTACTTGTTCATTCAGTAACCAAACCATATGTTTTTCTACAGTTAACCATGGTGGGTCAGCTTATGTATGGCAAATTATTTTTTTTTCTTTTTTCAAAAAGTTTGTGGGCTCTTTTGCTATGTTTGTTGTTTGTTTTGTTGAATAAATGCATCACTGCCTGAGACATGTTGAGAGAAAAAAAAAATTAGAGTAATGTGTTTTGTGTGAAATGATTTCATGTCATAGTTGGGATTTGAGGGAGGATGTTAGGGGGTATTTCTGCTCCTTAGAAAATTACTGATCTTCATAATAAATGCATTTAGGGTCAGAAGTAGATACAGGGGAAAAAAAAAATGTAAGCAGTCAGTCAAATGGCAAAAATCATTTGCCCAAGCACCTGTGTTTGGAAACCTTGCCTGTAAGGTGGAGGCACCCATCACACAAGAGGAAAAATGGTAAACAATCTCTCTTCCTTCCCAGTTAACTGGGAGAAAGCTGTTTTCTGGTTTGTGTTTCTCTTGGGTTTCAGAAAATAAGATGAGAGTAGCCGTCACAGTTTAAACCCAGCTGATAACTCAGCACCATGCAGCCATTTAGTCAGCCCTTGTGGGGATGGGGAGGGGAATTGAAAGAATGTAAATCCTGCGGGTTGAGATAAGAACAGTCCAGTAACTACGTATAACACAAAACTACTAATAATGATAAAGGAAATAACAAGGGGAGAGAATATGAAACTAAAAGGGGAAAGGAAAAAAACCCACAACTGAACCAATAAACGCAAGTGATACACAGTAGAATTATTCACCACCCGTTGACCAGTGGCCAGCCTGACCGAAGCAGCAATCTGGGCCATCTGAGTAACTCCACGCAGTTTCTATACTGGGCATGACATGCTGTGGTATGGAATGCCCCTTTGGCTAGTTTGGGTAAGTGTCCTGTCTCTCTGCTTCCTCCTGCTTCCTGTGCACCAGGAACATGGCAGAGCATGCGAGACTGAAAAGTCCTTGATCGGAGTAAGCATTACTTAGCAACAACTAAAAACATCAGTGTTATCAGTATAGTTCACAGACTAAAGTTGAAAACACAGCACTGCACCAGTTACTAAGAAGGATAACAATGACTGCTACTGCTGAACCCAGGACAGTATCATAGGCATGATAAGTATGGATGCTTGTATGAGAAGAGGTATTTTTTCTAATTAACACTGAATGCAGTTAGGCTGATAGTAACTGTAAATTAAGAATAAGTTCCATTGTTAGAATCATTGATTTAATAATTATATGGAACATACAAATGAAGAAGAACCCCAAACATTTTGAATGTTTTTGAATTCAGCTGTTGATGCCAAATGTTAATTTTGGCATTCATAATGCAAAATTTTGTGTGAGAAAAACAGTTGTTGTTGAAAATAGTATGGCTATTAGTATGAAAAGCAGCTTTCATGTATACATTTACCCCTTAGGGTGTAATCAAGCCACTACACATACCCTAGTCCTGACATCTAACTTAAAAGCAAATGAAAGCACCAAAGCTGGGTCTCTGTATAGCCATATACATATATAGTCTGTGGAGATCAATGGACATCTCTGAGGAGGTGACTCAAGACACCTTAGTTACATGCTTAAATTATATGACTGCTCCCTCTATCTGTAAAATGTGCTGCATAAAATTCTGTGAGCCTTACCATGCATGCTTCCTGACAGCTAGAGAAATAAATAACAAATGAAGAGCCATATCCAGCAGAGTACTGTTGAATAAAGTTCTTTCAAGAAGGATAATAGCAGGTTTACTTACTGGGGTTGGGGCAAAGTGGGACAGTAGCTAGAGCATACTACAAGGATTATCATATCTGTCCTACTTTAAATCTCCTCTTGGATTGCCTTCATGGCTGCAGGCAGGCAGTGTAACTTGTCCAAGCTTCAATTTGCACATCTGCGTAAGTGAACCTTCTTATGACATTGCTGTTAGAGGTTCTTTCCAGGGAAAGATTCTGAAATTTAATAATTTGTTAACATGACCTAGATGTCAGTTCCTTCTGCAATCTCCTGTCCTTCTAGTGGAAAAGCACAGGAAATTGTTATGTCCATAGTTAAGAGTGGTTCTCTGTGAGGGAACATGAAGGATTCTCTCACATCCTTCAGGATGCCCCTTTGACGATTTTTATATTATCGGCCCAAAATATTCAAGCCTTTCAGGTTGTTCTAGAATCAGTTTTAAAGCTTTGCAATCTCTCAAACATCTTCCAGGCTTTCCTGGATACCTGCCCACCATGTTGTCCTTTCAGTGTCTTCTGTCTGCTTCCAAGGCCAATCAGTTCAGCTGCCCAGACTTAATCCATTTTCTTCCTTTTCCCTCTTGTTCTGTCTCCAGCACTAAGCCAAGGGGGA
The DNA here is from genome assembly GCA_025448015.1 of Bolborhynchus lineola. Classification (NCBI taxonomy): domain Eukaryota; kingdom Metazoa; phylum Chordata; class Aves; order Psittaciformes; family Psittacidae; genus Bolborhynchus; species Bolborhynchus lineola. The sequence continues at coordinate 14,369 of JAOEHX010007837.1, forward strand.
GCCAAACCAAGTCTTCTTCACAGGGAAGAATCATGTCACCCTGTTTTTTAGATCTTTCTCTAATTCTTCAGGTATTTTTGGCTAAAGTGCAAACTTGATGTATCTTTTAGATACAGTCTAAATTTATGTTCATGTTAATTGGTTACTGGCATGCATGCAGATAACTTTTGTATCTGTAAGCAAAGAATATTTATACTTGCCTTGTGAGGATTAAGGCTGGATTGATTGAAGTTGATCACAGTAGTAAGTATGCTTTAAGGAGTATCGTAGGTAATATAATACTCCTTGCACAGTCTGAAAGTATTTTAAAACAGTTTAAAAGCCTGCTGTAAGACTATTTTCTAATAAATATTTGATTTTTATCCTGTAAAAATCTATCAGCATAGCATTTTAAAACTGGAGGAGATGATACTAACAGGGAGAACAAGGAACTTTGCAAAGGTTGTGCTACTCCTAAGAATGTTTAAAAAGAAAACAAACCTAAGGCACTTGGAAGCAGTTCAGGGGTTTCTAATTAGATATGACATGTTGTGATGTGATATGATAAATAGGAAAGATTATTCACCTTTTGAGTTTGCTCTTCTTTATTCAAGCTGATCTATATTAGCAGTCCTAGAACTTAGTTCTCTGCTTGTCGTAGCAGCATAGGGAAATCTGTTACACTTTGGTTTGCAATCTGATAGGAGAACAAGGTGTTTTCCTTAAAGCAGATGTTCCTTTTACAGCTGCAGCATTCCAGGTGCATCAGGTGCATCCCAGGTTCGCCATGGCTGGACCCAGCTCCTGCAGACACTACCAGCATTCTAGTAACAGGGAAAAACTTGCTGTCTTAATGCTGAAGGAACAAATTAAACCCTGCTGCTCAGGATGGTGTCTCTCAGCTGTTCTCCATGGAGCTACTTGCTTTTGCAGCTCAGCTGCTGCTCAGCTAAGTGGGATGTGTTTAAGAGAATCTTAGCTGGACTGGCTGGCTTAGGCATGGCTGGTGCTCTCTTGGTGGTTTCTTTACAGCTTTTGAACTGAACCTGGCTTGCTTCTGGCCAATTAGGAATGCAGAGAACAAACTAGCAGTTGCTGCTTCATATCTGTACAGATACTCCTAGAAAACAGAGATTTAAGATATCTTAATAAATTGCGTAGTCTATCCTCCTTCAGGAAATTCCATTATTAAAATATGTGGGAATAACTTCTTCCTAAAAGCCTTCAAAGAAAATTTCTCCACTTTCCCCAGGCAGCCTTAGATATAATTTCAGTTATATAGCTTTTACATTGTCTAACTTCCATCTTTCCTGATGCAATTTCAGCCTACGATCTGATCACTTGGCAATTCCCAAGTGAAGAACTTACTTTGCTACAAAAAGGCGGTAAATCTCCCATACATCTGAAGTCTATTATAATGTTTCTGCTCTTCCCTTCCATAACCTGAGTAAAATCAGTTCTTTCCATCTTTCCACATAGATGTTGGTTTATATACCTCTGATGACTCTTAGTCAAAATAAATAAGAAGTCCAGAGGAACTGTGGTTTTGGGCACATTCCTCATTAAAAGTGACACCCAGAACTAGACACAATGTTCCAGCTGAAGTTTGACCAGTACTGCCTTGGTATTTTGTTCTAAGTCCCAAAGTTTCTAAAATATTTTCACTGTTGAGTAATTGGAAGGAAGTTCATCAGCTTCTTTGCTGACATGAATTTACCTCAGCAGGTCAAAGCATCTGTGTATCAGAGAGCGTGTGACTCTCTTTCCAAAGCTAATGGATAGGAAATGTCACAAGAACAACAGATCTTGTACTATTCTTACCCATTAAGTTGTGATCTGCACATTAAACCGAGATGATGATCTTTACAGGTTTGTTCCTGTTACAATACCCAAGTTCTGGGGCAGTGCGGGTCTAAGTGTACTTCAAGTAATTCCAAACCATAGTAAGATAGCAGCCAAGTTTGAAGTGTATTCCCTCTCTGGTCTGAATGTTTGGATACGAGGCAAATGCATTTCCCTTTCCTCTAACAGACCTGGAAAAATCTTCGTCAGCTGTTTTATTGCTTAATTTTAACAGGATGTCATATGTTTTATTTAGTCAATCACTTTTATACATCCCAATAAGATGATGGGAGGTTTTTCTCCCAACATCAAGTCACTACTCCCTCATCTCCAGGTTCAGTTATCAGTAAGCCACAGATCTTTTCTGCAAGAAAATGTTTGTGCAGTTGATAACTCCTACCAAAAGGCAGTATTTTGCAGCTGTTGTGAATTGCCTTCTGTTTAGTTCAGGCTATTCCTCTAATTGAAGTTCCTTTTGAATTTCAGTTCTCCTCTCCAAAAGGCAATGCAGCAGTTCTACTAGTGCAAATTCATAGTCTGCACGGGTGATCAAATACACTGTGTATAAATTTCTCCTTAAAAATGTGTTCATAACCTATATGAAAATAATAACTGTAAATGTAGTTAATACAATTGCTGTTATTTATTCCTCACAGATGTACTTTAACAATGAAAAAGCCTGTAGCTTGAATATATTTATTGAAAATTCTTTATCTTAGAACTTGAAACTGAATTTGCCAAGTACATTTTCAGGATTAGTTAAGGAGAGTATGTGGGCATTCCATGACGTCTTTTTCAGCCTTGGGCTTTTAGAGTCCCAGGTGTTTTGTTTTGGTTTTGAGTTATTTCTACTCTCCCTTCTCTGTGATTCTGGTTCATCAAAAAACTAATTATCTTGGGTTTTGGCATTACAGTGTTGAATAGACCGTGCCACTGTCAATGGATCCTGTAATGCTAGAGCATATGTCACCTGCAGGTATTAAATGAAGATATGAATAGGTTGAATGTTCAGTTTTGTTTTGTTCTTCTCTTAAGAAATGAGGTGAATAACTACCCAAATGAGTAGACGTAACCTTCTCTGTAGCCCAGTTGTTGTGCTGAAGCTGGCAGAAAAAAGTTGGTACAAGCCAGGGAACCAGGCTGTCATGGTTTGCCTCTCAGTTGTATTCTTCTGATAGTGAGCAAGCAACGATGAGTCTTGCATAAGCTGTAACTTCTCCATAGATGGGGCTGAGCCCTGCGGCCTGTGGACCTTCAAGATAAAGTTGCTTGAGTACATTTCTTCACAAAAAAATTGTCTGTGTTGCAAATCAAGGTGATCATGTTATGTGCAGGGCTGGAAAGCTAATATGCAGGTACAAATCCCGTTGTCAACATTACAAGTACGCTTGTACTCTTCAATATTCTCATTACTTTGTTTCTCTGCTAAGGAAAGACCAATTTCATTAATTGGTCTTTGGTCATTGACATGAAGGCATTTTCTTAGAAGGCTGTTTGAAGCTTTCAGGTCTTTTGAAGCAGACATATGGGATTTAACAGCAGGGGCATTTTCTACAAAATTAACTGTTGGGGCCTCATTAAGGATTGGAAATGACCATCAGGCATGCTCCAGATGTTTCCTCTCCTATAGTTAATACTTCATTTCATTAGAAATATGACCTTTATTTTCTTTTGAACCATGTCCAGCAAAATGGAATTTATCACTTATTGTCAGTGTATTGGATTTTGGCTTCAGGAATAAACCTTGCATGCTCTTAATTGTGCATAAGAATTTCTGCTCTTCATCTCCAAAGAGCATGGATTGTGATGAAGAAGGTAAGAAAACTAATCCCTTACTATACTGAAACCACCAGGATTATATCACAGAAGACTGGTATTGTCAGTTTCTTCATTTAAGCTAGCATTACAGCAGATGGCAAGATCTGTTGCTCAGCAAAGATTCCTGTTCTCTGTGTATCAGCAGGTTTTGTTGTCTTTTTTCTTTAGCATTTATAAAGCAACCTTCAGAACTGGCCAGATTGTCTGCATAGTACTGTAATTTAGTCAAATTCAGTGTTACTCATAATTTTCAGAAGAATGCTGAAGACTTTAAACCTTCACTATTAATAAGTGCTGAAAAAGTATCAAGCCTTTTAGAAAGGCTTCCTAGAAGAAAAGCTTCCATGCTCAAAAATGCATTACTCCTAAAAAAACCAAACCCAAAGCCCTATTATTTCCCTGCAGTGCTGGTACAACAGCCTGTAGAATAAACGTATTTCAATACTACTGTATTAGAAATCATCATCCAGATGGAACTTATGGCAGAAGAGTTTTAGTTGTAAAATGATTTATACCAAATGATCATGCATATAATTGGAAATAATTTCTAAAGTAACTGCCTTGTGTCCAATGTAAAAGGGAAAATAATGGAATACAGAATGTGAAGTAAAGTTTTGGTATCTAGAAAAAGGTTAGCGAAGGAGATGTAAAAAGGTTTTGATTTTCTCTACCACTACTCTTCTATGGAAAATAAACTTACTGTCTCAACTAAACTTTCAGTCTGCTGGCAATAGATGTACATGGCCATAGTAGTTGGCTTTAAAGAAAAATATATGTTCAAAACCCCCACTTTTGTCTAGCCTAATTCCCTTGGCTTGCAGGTGGGAAACTTTGAATTTGGGAAATGGAACAAGTGTGGTCTGAATCTGCTCTGTTTGGTAGCACTTGATAAGTTGTGTCAAAACAGTCCTGCTTACTTGGAATTAAATTCTGCACATTTTGGAAGGAGACACTCGCAAATATTGTCATGCTGTAGAAGCGTCTGAAATAGTTTGTGCTGGTACAACACTGGCCAGGCAGCAATGGAATAAAAACATTTCTGTTCCACCGTCTGCTCTAGGCTTATCAGCTGCTATAAGGCTTATCTGCTGTACAGAAACTCTGTCTATAGTACACTGATCCAAAGTACATGTATTTTCCTGCATAAACAGTTCTATTTTCAAATAAATCTTTCAGCAGTTTGGGATTTAACAACCATGTTTTAACTGCAGTCAATTTGTCAGGCTCAAAAACCTCCAATGCATCAAAATCTGCTGCCCTTCCCAATTAATAGCATCAACTGCATCAACATGAATGGAAATACTCCAGGTTTGCAGAGGTCCAGTGCTGACTATTTAGGGACTTCGTATTGGAAAATATTCAAGTCCTGGGTCTAAAGGAACTAGGCAAGGAGCATAAATTTAACTTGACATCCTTTGAATGTATACTAAGACGCTTTATGCAAATGGACCAAGCACCACAGCCTTCATGTCATAAATGTCAGTCATTTGATTTAGGAAACCTTAGCAAAGAAAAGAGATTACTTGGAAATGAACTCTAGAAAAGATTACTGTAAGTATAAATCAGTATCTATAAAGACTTACTGCAGTGGTTCTTGTGGTTCAAAAATGTAAATTTATTGTATGCTTTTCATTTTATTCTTTCTGGCAAAGACAAGCAGTGACAATGTGTCATCTCCACCCCTGTGCTGGATGTGTGGGTCACACTGAGTCAATGTATGTAACTTGTGGGAAAGTGTACTTTTCCTCTTCATTCCCATTCTGTCGAGCAAGTGATGCTTGGTCAGCAACTAGGAACACAATGTGCTCAGCCCATGCTGCCTCCTATCATGGCAGTGTCTTCTCTGTGCCTGCAGAAAGAAGGAGAAAAAAGAGGATACATAACCATATAGGCTGTTTACATTTTCATTTGCTAGGCTCATCGTGACTCTTCAGGGGTTCAGGTCAGCCTGAGAGCTGCTCAAGAGAGAGAGATGCAGTGTGCTCTGCTAATAATGTCAAGTCTATCTCTTGTCTGGTATGTGCAGAAGACAAAGGCAAATGACCTTAACCAGAGATACAACTTCATCTGTCTCCAGAGGTGAAGTCCCAGGTAGATGATTTACTAATTTTCTGAATTGTTTATGACCACACTCTTGATGTACATTTCAGAAGTATCATTTTTCCATTAGTTTATTTTTACATTAATATATATTTGTTTTGTTAGCTAGATGAACCTAAATTTAAGAGACAGAAGCTATTCACAAGATTTTATTTCATGCACACACAGAGGTTTGCCATGGTTAATGAAAAAGATATGACTTATTAAAATATAACTTTGTTAAGCATAAAATGTTATTCCCTTAAAGCTATGATTTGATGTACTGTTTAGAAATAACATTGTAGATTTCCTTAAATTAGTTAAATCTAACTAAACACAGCCCATTTAAGTAAGTGGTAGGCACATGAAGACAAGTAATACAGAAAACCCAGCGAAAAGCATACACACAAACCTGAATGCACAAAATACACAAAAACCTGAATGCAGTGTAATTGTATGTCTCCTCCCATTTTCTGTACCCTCTCATGGGGGGGTGGTAAAACTGAATGTTCTGAGTTCATATGGTACAACGGGAACTCAGAATGAAGTAAACGTGATAAGGAGAGAACAGATTGCTTCTCTTCCCTGAAATAGATGATTTAACCTATTTACAGCGCACAATCTTTACGAAACAAACATTCATGGGCCGCATTTGCTGCTACCACTTGCTTCTAAATTTGTGCCTCATAAATTCATTCTTTAAGGAGGTGAGGAAAGAAAGAGATAACGTCTTAATTTGTGTAGGTGTATGATAATGCAGGTAAAGAAATAAGATAGATGAGCCTGTCTTCCTCCTCTTTTTATCTTTCCTCATTGTAACCTACCCTTCCACCCTGGACTTATACTACAATTCTTGAAAGCTATCTTCAGAGGGACAGAGGACGAGAAATCGAGCCCCTGTAATTGTTATCACTGAAGTCTGAGAAAGTCACTGAACCATGGAAACCACAGCTATTTCAGTCTTACAGCTTTGGCCCTCCGTAGCTGCTGATCTCGAAGGATTTCAGACAGCTTTAGAGGTATTAACAAGGCTGGCTTCGCAATGCTGGCAGAGGAGGAGAACTGAATGATTATTCTGGTTTGATAAAATGAAGAGCTGTGATGGGCAAATTCATTTCAGCTTAGTGATGTGGCATAACATACTTTTGCCTTGCTCAGAGATTTCCCCTTTCCAAAGTCAGATGTTACTGCCCAGGTGCTGAGGAGAGCAAAAGGGAATGTAATTTTCGCTTTGCCAACTTGGACCACAGCATGGGATCTCTAAACTATTACAGAAGCTAGGTTTCTGCTAGGACCATGGCACATTTTCTCTGGGGTAGGCAACCTCTGAGAGGGTAGGCAGAATGAGACCTCAAGAATATGCCACTATTTATTAAAGAGTCAAGAGTCCTACGTACTTTGTCCTACATCTCAAGGGAAGTTTGAGATAGATCAGGAGGGAAATTCCACCTTTCCTGACACCATATTTTGCTTCTTTAGATGACAGTGTACTTTAGCATGGAAGCAGAAATGTGTAGGTGTAGTGTTTAATTCTTTTGGATTCTTTTCTATAAAATAAATGATCTGCAGGTAATAAAAGGCCATTAAGTGCTTTTTAAACAAGAGCTGAAAACATGGCCATAATTGGGAGGAATTTTGAAGTAGGAGTTGAGAAGTGGAATTTTCTAAGTACATTCCTGAGAGAGTGAGTGGGAGAAACCATTCTGTCTGGTAAGCGCATGAAGTAATGTATGTGCATTTTAGGGTTTTATTAAAAGGCATAACGTGGTCTGCATGATTCCACTTGTTCAGCAAGCCACTGTAAATCTATCTTTTCCATTTATAGACTAATTAAGAGCTCCATAATAGTCACGTACTTGAAATTTGTAACACTGAGATTGTTTCTTCATGTTTTCTGTTTTGGTAGCGCACCTTGGAAATTACAGATTTGAGGAAAGAGAATTTTCTTTGAAATTTTTCCCATCCCAAGAGGAGATAGCAAAAAAGAAAAATTGATTTTTTTTTTTTTTATCTAGAAAAGCAGAAGAAAACCAGGTAGATAAACAAAGTACAGTGCTTCTTGCTTGGTCAGCTGCTGGATTTTGTTTCTTATCACCAGAATATCTGCAACTGTACTACAGGATGTGTAAATGTCAGAGTTGTGCCTTCCGCAATTAAGCTACTGTTTTGCAATTTCTGCATGTCTCTCTCATAGTAGAGCTAGAGGAATTTTTCTTGCTGTTTTTCAGAAATTTTTGTGATTTGAAAAGTGTCCCACCTCAGTGATGTACAAGGCAAAGAGAAAAACAAGTGTTTCAGGTGGTGGTGGGCTTTTTTGTTGTTTTTTGTGGGTTTTTTTTCAGAAAATATAATGAACTCTTTACTTCTAACACTAAAAAACCTGGTTTTGAGACTGTGATCAGCATCAGGAGCCTGAATGCAGGAATTTGACCCTGTCTGATACCTCTTGTAAGTGCTGTGGCTGTCAGAAAAAATAGTCCATTGCACCATTAAAACTGCTGCATTGTTCTTGGCCTCAGAGGCTGGGTCTATAGGGCAGTAGCTGGTGTTCTCTCCTGCCATGTAGCTTGAGACTCTATTCAAGGAACATAGTAAAAGGAGCAACTAGTAGAAGTGTGAGCTTCTTCAGATCTCAAGCCACAGTGCTAATGATAAAGGCTTACGTGTCTGTCACTTCCAAGGCATTTCCAGCTTAAACTTTTGGTACTGTGGTTTTTACTTGAAGGAAGTTGGGCTTTGACTGGATTTTTCTAATGCCTTTTTTTTTTTTTTTAAATGGAAATATTATTTCACCAGAAAGATGGCCAGATTTAATATACTCCTGACTTTCCAAAACTGATTTTTGTGTGCTGTTGGAAAAATATAGCAACCTGAGTATCCTGCCTGACCATGTACTGATACACTGTTTGAGGTATGGGAAACCTGTAGAGGATGCACTGAATTCCTGAAACCTTGCAGAGAGCTAAGTAGGTGAACTTGGGCAAAGCAGTGACATTCATGCAGGGGAAAACTCTATACACTGAAAGAGAAGGCAAAATCAGAACTTCCTGAAAGTGAATCTGTGAGGTTTATAGTAGTTTGGTCACAGTGACACAGCAAGGCTTTTATTCCAGCACATAAATTCCTTAAATGTAGCTGATGCAAAGGATATTTATAAACTAAGAAGAAATAGTGATGAGAGATTTTTCTGGAACAAATAAAATAAAAAAGTTAGTTTGTAAGAGAGTGCTTTAAATCATGCTTAATTTTGAGTTCAACTTTGAAACAGTTGGAACGGCAATTTCGGATCTTGTATAGGGAATGCAGGGAGTCTCAGAAGAATCTCAGTTATTTCTTGTCAAACTAATCATACTAGCTTAGATTCCAAAATTGCAATTGACTGTAATTTCAAGCATGAGCTTTTCCCTCTATTCCTCAGGAATTAGAATGAAGACAGATGGGAAAAAGTGGAGGGGGGAAGTAAACCCACTTTTTCTAAACTGGAAAAGTTTGGAAGAATCTAGAAAGTTTAATTAGTGCAGACCTATTTAGCTGTGTTGAACTGGGATACTCCAGTGTGCGGTATAAAATGCTTTGCATTAAATAATCATTTTTCCACAATACTGCAAAACCTTGTGCTCTCTATGAAGCCCTGAACATTACCCTGGAATAGCATTAGAATATCCTTTGTTTCGCTGTTATCGGTAATACCAGATATGCAATAAGATATGTAGACACATATTTTCATTTTTCTGGTTTTATTTTTCTGGTAGAAATGAGGATTTACATTAATCCACACTGAAAGAGAATATATTCTTCCCTTATTCCTCTTTTATTTATATCTTTGGGAGTGGCTGACTTAAGGTATTAAAGAAAAAATTAAGAGCTGTTTGAGCTTTAGTGCTTCTAATGTCAGAATACAGTTGTCTCCATGCAACTTTGACATTAACATTGAGCGGAAAATTATTGTGCTTGGAGTTGACTTGTAGCGTAGGCAAGAAACACAATTACTGTTGTGGGATTTTTTTTATGTTGGGTTTTTTTTTGACAGACAAGGATGATGAAATTCTTATATCATATGAGATACAATTTCAAAGAGACAAATGAGAATCAGTCAATGGGTCAGAGAAACACAGTTCATAAAATATTTATATACTGTTATGAAAATAAAAGGGAAAGAGAGTTTGTGTAACATACCAAAGAACCTGAAGAACCGGCAGAAAACTTGCTTTCATATCCCACAACTGAACCTAACTTACATATTTCAAGGGAAAGTGTGTGCAGCCATGGCTTCTCTGCAGTTGTCCCGGCATTTATGTCATTTCCAAGTATAATAATTCTCTTCTCTGCTATTCTGCTGTTCCTAGACTGATGCATCATTTCCAAGATACGCTCCTTGTGACCAAATCCACAAAACTAGTTTGCCGCAAGATTACTTTTTTTTTTCATGCTTAATTCAGTCTTCAAATGGAAAAGAGGCAGGAGGAAAGTAACATCAGAAAATTTATTGGATGGTTTAAACTTAACTGGCATATAAAAAAAAAACAAACCCAAATCCCCAAACCTCCCCCAGCCCCACAAAGAAGAAGAAAAAAAAAAATCTTAATTTTCAGGCAGTGAAAGCCTGAGAAGTAATTCTGTTTTCTGTTAGCTAGCTCATAGAGAACAGACTCTCAGTAATGATACTTCGCTTCTCTGGCATTAAAGCATTTTTGTTAATTTTGACATTATTGCCAGGATTATTAACCACTGAAATCCATAATTTCACAACTGTGAAAGGACATGAGTGATTTGGGAGTGACATGTCATTTGCCATGGATTTAGTACTGTTCCACGTAGTTAATAGCACTTGAAACAGAGTGACGATTTACGGTCTTCCTGTCATCTTTTTCAACAAGTGCTTGGCTCCACAAAAGTCAAAGAGGAACATGTAGAAGTTCTTTTGCTGTGGCGATGGTAATTTTGATTTGCAGCCCCTGAGAAAACAGAGTAATATGCACATTTAATTGCACAAGATACAGTTCTACTGGAGTAATAGGATTACAAGTCAAAATGGAGAACAATTTACTGATCTCCTCTATCAAAATAAGCATTGTAGATGGTGAACATATTTTCTTCTAATAAAAAAGCTGTCATGCTACTCTAAGGACCTAGATGTCATTTTAGACGTCCCCATGAGCATGCCAGTATGCAGAAGTTTCCACCCACCTTAACAACTTCAATTGCCTTGGCTGGAGTGAAAGGGTTACAGAAAGGTCTTGAAGGACAAGATGTTTTTGAAAGAAGCTTAATAATGCAAATTGGTAATCAGTGGGGTTTTTTGGGGGGGATTTTTTTTTTTAATTGCTGTAACTTGTATTGATTTCGTGGAGATCTAGGGAGGTCTTTAAGAATCCTATTAGGCACCTATTTGTGTCTTTAGCTATAAAAATATTTATAGACCAGTCTGTAAAATTCTTGTGATGCTGCGAAGACTGGAAGTACACTGATGCATCTATTCAAGAATAGGCAGTTGTTTAAATCCACCCCATTCATGAAAACTCTTTTACCTCCAAGGAATTGAAGCAGGAGTGGAAGGTCTTTTGTTACAAAGGGATCTTCCTGAGTCAGAGCTCTATAGCTATTTAATCAAACAAAAACACTTTGAGAAATGCTAAATGTGTTTTCCTTTCTCCTTAGCAACTAATGTTTATTTCTTATGGCTCCAAAATAAACCTTTGAAAAAGTAAATGCCTCACAATATAAAAGATCACATTTAAATTATTTCAGTTTTTCTTAATTGTTTCTAATTTCCAGTGTTATATTGATTTTGTCTTTCAACTCTTAGTTGTGGTAATTCATGGGCTATGACAATATATGCAACCAATTAGTAACACAACACCATAATTTATGCTTATTCTTTCTGTATAATGTGCAGGGATGGGATGTAGTGAACTCCAGAAAAGAACAGCATATGGCTGTGCAAGAGAAATATGGATATATGAGCAGCTCTTGGATTGACTATAGATCAGAATGGGTTACTATCAAGTGTCGGTCTGGTAGTGACCCATCTGGGTGCCTTAAACAGAGTATGGAAAGGGCTGCTAGGTCTGAAGTACCAAAGTATGAGGCCTGAACAAGGGCCCTGTGAACTCAGTGAAAACTTCTCCCTTAGTTTTGATGTCTGAATCAGGCTGTTAACCCCATCCACCTCTGCCAAGTCACTCTTTGCCTTGAATTTCTTTCATGGCTTAGTAGAGTTTATAATACATATAGTATAGTATACCTCCTGCCTCAGTGTGCGTGATCTACATTTGCAAGAGGGCATCTGCCTTTAAATCACTTACTACAGGGTATATGATGCTAATACCACTCTGTTAAACACCCTTTCAGGTAAGGGGAGGGGGGGAAGCCCTGCAGGAGGCAGGTGTATAGCATTGATGGCATCACTACGTAGGTTACATGGATGTGCTTAGGATTTAATTGTTTAACATATTGAATGCCAAAACTTTTTGTGTGTTGAATTTACACTTCTCTTATGAAACTCACTCCATTACATGAGTCATTGTTGTGGTATTTTGTCTGGGATCAAAATCACCTACTAACATCTTTAATAAGGCACAGTTTCATTAATATATAAACACTATAGCTAGTATTTTCTGTATGTTTTGTCTGCTTTTAGACATAATTGCTATATATGTAAGAGAGATCATTTCTAGATTTTAGTTGGGCTAACAATGATTAGGCAGCTGTTTCCACTCACCCGCTATCTCATACTCCATTTTATTTCCAGGACTGTTATACTGTGGCCCTAGTTCTGTTTTGAACACTTCTGCAATGCAAACGGCAAAGCGAGATGTGACTGAGGAGCAGTATAAATGAGAAATTACCTGTCATTAGAAAGGGTTAGAGAATGCAGCAGTGACTTCCAAGATAGCATTACTTATTTTGCTAAGTCAGATTTAAGAGGGAAATAAAAAAGCATTTATCCAAATCACTTAATTATTCAGTTGCATGGAAGCCTGGAAACAGACATATTAATAACCTCCATCCCTTATTAACTCTAGTTTGTTCTTTTCCATTGCATAGGGGACTTAAGGAAAGGGGAAAGTGTGGCAAAATGGTGGGAGGGGGTTTCGTAGGGCTTCCTGCTCTGGTATCTTGCAACTATCAAATGTGTGGGCTGCTATTAGTCACCAAAAAAGATAGCTTTCTAATTCACTGCACTCCTGCTCCACATAGCAGCCTTACACTTTTTCTAGCCTTTGCCTAATTTGGACTGGGTGTAGAGAATCCATTGGGCTCTCCAGAAGGAGAAAAGAGCCCTATGAAGTACCAAGCTCCTGTCTCACCATGATCGAGGCAGCTATGGGGGGTTTTACTATCTGCTCCTCTTAAAGGGACAGGTTGCAGTGACATGAGAACGGTACCTGATGAACTTTTGTTACTTCTGAGTTCCAGCATGTGGAGCTTTTAGGAGAGAAAGAAACTGATGGCCACTAAATTTAAGGTTATGTGGGAAAGGAGTTCAAATTGTCTTCACACTTTTATTGCTTCATAGAAATTTGAAAATCCCTAAAGAAAAGCAGCGTTCTCTGAGTGCAGACATTTTACTTTCTTTTTTATACCATATTATACAGTATGTAATACCTCTGATGTGTTAAAAATTGTCACATAAATGACTGACAGCCCTGAAACACTTCTCCCCACTCCTTCCTTCCTTTGCTACAAAAGCACACCTACATCTACATCCACATCCATGGCAGCAAAAGCGTCTGATTTCCATGTTGAATCTCCCCTATGAATAAACAGAGATGTTTCATTTCCCCATATTGTCAATCAGGAACCTTTTTTCTGGGACACAGGTTAATAAAATACTTCATTATCTTAATCCATAACTTCTTTGGGAACTGCACACCATTCCTTCAACACCAGCCATTGTCTCAGTCAAAAATGGACTTGCATGTTGAGGTCAGTTCTGAAAAATGGATTTTAATACAGTATATTTCAAGTGAATTGGGAAGTAGAAAAGAAAATTCAGTAGCACTATCAACAGTCAGAATTTAATGAGAAAAGAGGATCTAGTTCAGTAGCCAGCAATACATGGCAAAATTCGTACATAACTGCTGGTAATCATTGTAAATAAGCAGATAATTTCAAATATGTAGATGCCTCTACGTGCTGTATTTTAATAAATCCAGTTGCAAAGTGGTTTTAGCATTATGGTGAGTCTCCTTTGCATTATGCCAATGTTTTTATCAGCAGACTTAAGCCCATTTTGAGCATTAGTTGTGTTGTACGATGGACATAGTACCATCCTTGCTTAAAGGAGTGAGAAACACAAAAGGCTAAGAAACTAATATGAAAGTGGCAGAAGGACAAAAGAATTAGAGGTCAGCTGAAGTGCTCAGGCTAAAAACTACGCAGAACCCAGAAGAAAGTGTGTTTCTTGGCTCCCAGCCCTCTCTTTCAAGTCAAGGTTATTCTTTTTGCTGATGATTCAGTGCCACTGCTGTTGCCAGTAAGTATCAACCCAGAAAGCTATCTGTGGTGTTGAAAAGTCAAAATGTGTTTTATTCTTCTATCTGGATAAAGCTGTTCTTGGTATCATCAGGTCTTTCCCAGGAAAATTACTTCAGTTCTAGCAGAATCTCTGGAATGGCACAAAACAGATTCAGGCTTGTATCTGTACCAGGATACCTGTAGAGCCAACAGTGAAGGGCATGGTTATCTCACTGACAGGAAAAAAAATGGTAGTGTTAAAAATCTGGAACAGGAGGTGTCTGGGTGGGCACTGCAGCCTGTGTAAAGCTTAAAGTTACATTGCTAACGTGGAGGAAGTGGATTGCGTGGCTCTCAGTTTCAGTTTTGAATCACAGTTTGTCATTTACTGTACAACTGATGTGTCAAGGAGTACCAGTTACAAGTGTCTAGAAATGTGTAATTAAACTTTAAACATGAATGCTCAGCTATATCATATTGCTCTAGGTGGATATCCTGATATGTTGAATTGATGTATGATAAATGGGAGATGAAGGAAGAGATAATAATTTCCTTTTCATGTCAATGTACAAGTTTTACGGTAACATTGTATGATAGATTGCATTAAGTAGAACAAATAGAATAGCAAAGCTGAGATGAAGCAAAAATTATCATGCAAGAATATTTCTTAATTAATTTGCATTCACAATGGATCTCTACACTGGAAAAGGGGTTTCCTGCATTAATTCAGGGATTTATTTTGATATTTTTATAACACAGAGCAAAAATTTATCTGAGAGTATTCAGTTGAAACTGATGGAATTGATCCTTCTAATTAAGTAGCTACATACTGATTAAAGGGGATAGAATCTCTTCTCTCTTTGCTGTAATAGGTGCTTTGAGACAGTTGAGCTTTTGAAACATGTCATAGAGCAGGATAATAGGAATATTAAAAAATACTGAAGGGAAATTGTGGCAAATACCACCTGTTTAGCATACTCTCAGTAATTTGTCTCTAATTTTAAGTTACAGTCTGTCGTGGTTTAGGCTGTAAATCAGCCACGCAGTTTTCTACATGGAGAATCGAAAGAATGCAACTCC
>JAOEHX010007838.1:0-52997 GCA_025448015.1 Bolborhynchus lineola
CATGCGCTTGCGTCTGCCTCCGCCGGGACCCGGTAGGGGCTGTGTGCCCCGCGCGGCTCAGAGGCGGGAGGCGGCCGTGGTTCTCCCCTCGCTGTCGGTTCTGAGCTAGCCGCTTGCGTTGTTTCTGTGGGGGAGCCTCCGGGTGGAGCGGCGGAATTAAAACTAAATAGGGGGAGACTTTGTTGCAGCCTTCCAGTACCTGAAGGGACGGACCTGCAAGAAAGCTGGAGAGGAGCTTTTTGCGAGGGCGTATACTGACAGGACAAGGGGCAATGTCTTTGAACTGACAGGGGGTAGATTCAGATTAGATGTTATGAAGAAATTCATCACTGTGAGGGTGCTGAGGCACTGGCCCAGGTTGCCCAGAGAAGCTGTGGCTGCCCCATCCCTGGCAGTGTTCAACGCCAGGTTGGGTGGAGCTTTGAGCAACCTGGTCTAGTGGAAGGTGTCCCTGCCCATGGCAGCGGGTTGGAACTGGGTGATCTTTAAGGTCCCTTCCAAGCTAAACCATCCTATGATTCCGTGATAAGTGTGTTTCCCTGTATGGTGTCAATGCTAAGTCCACACAGGACCAGCCTTGTTCCTTTCCTGAAGCCTGCGGGCCAAGCACTGTGGTCTCCTGTAGGCAAAATCCCTGCCTCAAGTTTCTTAGGGATGTGCTTCTCCAGGAGTTGGTCAGCTATCTTCTGGAAAAACAATATGTGAGTCGTTACAAGCGCATTGCTTTCCTTACTGCAGAGGTCAAACCCCAAACCATTCCTTCTTATTCTTACACAGAAATCCCCTTCTAAAGCTTTTTTATAATGTTTCAGCCATAGATGTCGGCTGCTGTGCTTTTAATGCATTTTAGCACATCTCTGGAAATGTTTAAAATACACAGAGAAATTAATGACCCCTGTTTCCCTGACCACTGTCTCTCAAATAACCACAGAACAATTGCAGTCTGTGCTTGCATGTGCTCTCCAGCTAGGGTCTGTCAGTTGTGTTTGTTGTGAGAGTCACGTTGCTTTAGGAATTTTTACACCAGCATTTAGTAAATGGCAAAATAAAACAAGCTCACTTAAGAATACAAATGAACATTGTTCGCACGCACGCACACACACACACACATATTTTGGTTCTCTGTTGAGCAGACTTGGAATGAAAAGATTTTGAAGTTTTCTTCAGCGAGTGTTGGATACTCGGTGCAAGTGAGAGGCTAGTTAAAATCTTATTACTGTCTCTCATTTCCTGTTAGCTTGAGAAATAAAGACCGTGCTTCCAATATGGCCCTTATGTATCCCAGATTTATATTTTTTTATGCAAGAATAAATTATAGTTGAATTCAAAGAAGCAGAGAAATACAGGCTCTCTATTTTCCACCAAAGTCTGTAGAAATTACTAAAGGTGCTGAAGCACTTCTTTCAATCAGGCCTTTTGTCTGCAGATGGAGTATTGTATATCCATTTGCAAAGTATGGGTCATTTATTTCGTCTTTGTGTGCAACTTCTGCTGCTGTCTGTGGGAAACGTGGGAGCTGATCAAGGACAGGATGCCCACAGAAACTCATATTCTAGAACTATTTGTTACTCGTGACAGCCTAATGCTGGTGAAAACATCAGTTTCCAGCATTTGCTCTCTTCTCTGGTCTCATGAAAAAGCATGGAGTGAGGCGTGAGCATTTGAAGAGAAGTATGGAAATTAATTAAGGGATGTCAGTGTGATGCTGCATGCCTTGATCCTGCTCAGATTTAAGCCAATGCAAATTTTGCCGTTAACTTCAAAGTGATAGCTGTGACATCACTCATTGATCATGAGAGTTACTTCATATATAATCAAATAATCACATCAAGGGCTCAGTCCTGCAAGCTGTGGAAAAACTGTTGCACATTGAAGCCTTTCTGTTTGCAGAAATAGGTTCAAAGAGGCTTGTACAAAGTATAGAAAAATGTGCAGAGGGATCAATGCTGTCGGAAACCTCAGTGCCCATATGGGAAGGAAAGAAACCACCAAACCACTCTTGATGACTGTGGTGGAGAGGAGGCATTGCCTGGTGTTGAAATGTCATCCAGTGCATTCAAATAACATGCACAATAGCCACTTAAAAGATTTTAATTTCCTTCTAATGCCAACCAGCTCTTAGCAGTGGAGCTTAGAAAATAGAGCTCAGGGTTAGCCAGGGATTTCAGCCAGGAATGTGGCAATTTGGGCGGCAATGCAATTAAAAGAGAAGGATGGTCACAGATTCTGACATAGGTCCTGCTGGACAGAGCCCCAGGTTCTAAGGTAAAATTCTGGCTCTGCTGACATGGGTGGGAAGCTTTTGTTGACTCTGTGAAAACTGATTTTTTCCCGCTGTAGTCATTGGCTTCTCATTTAAACTTATGGCATGTGTACAGTTAGCGCACTTTTTTATTCTTCCTAAAATTGCTAAAATATGAGGCTTCCCATATTAGTGGAATAATTTCAAGCAGTTAATAGTAAAGTTTGAAGGGATAAAATATCCAGACTTCTGTTTTGTTGTCTAAGAGTCGTATCATCCATAAATGTCAGTGGGGAAAAAGACATCAAATAACAAAGCAGCAAAACGTCTGCCACATCCACTTTGGCTGAGGCATCGAGTTAGATAGTATTTCAGTACTGAACTTGAAAATATGTGAAATACGAGGTTATGATAATAAATATTTAGCCATTTTCTTGGTTATGTTTTTTTAGAGGTTAACAGTTTCATACTGAATGAAAAGCAAACAAACAGTGGTGAATTAAGAAGCTAAAACTGCATTCTCTGTGCATGCCCACTATGCTTCCTTACATGACTATGCAATAAAAACCCTTTCCAGTATATGCATCTAAAAAAAGGAAGGCCTTCTGTAAAAGTAGAAATTGCACAGAAAATGGAAAAATTGCGGGGAACTGTATTTTGTGCAATGATAGTCTGCCATTATTAAGTTATGATTAGTTTTAAAATAGTTCCAAACTATAATTTCATTTTAAGGGAACAGTTTAAATATTTTCACTTTTGTTTCCCTGCAGGTCTTATTTTGTTCCACTGCTGATTAGCCATAGTCCTCAGGTCCCGAGGGCCAGATTTCTGCTTGACTGAGTTACAGTAGCTAGCCTGAGCTCAGTTTAACATCTCACCTGCCGGGATTTTCCATCACATGGTTTCTCCATAGGCTGAGAACTAAATTCGGTTTTGTGTTTCTGATTATTCCAGAGGCTTAGACGAGTCCCTAATCTTATTTCTGCTTCAAGCTTGGATCCCTTGAATGGCTGCAAGTTTGGAAGCTGAGCTGTCACGTTGGTGGCCAGTTCCCAGTTTCTGGAAGTTAGCAGACATGCGCTGTGTCTCAGACTTTTTAAAAACAGATCCTCCCTTTAGTTAATTTGTGTGAATGCATAATTGTGTTTGCATTGTGCCCTATGCTTCCAAGTTTTCAGTTCCTCTAGAAGAAGGGGAGCACAAAATTGCTATAAGTACTGGCTGCAGGAATAAACCCTTCCCCGTCATAGAGAAAACTGCTATTGCCAGGAAATGGAAGTAGTTAAAAGTTCCTTCAAGAGCATGAATGTTTGCAGTCAGTAATTATAGCTGCTTCTCACTCTCTTAACTTGAAAGAAGTGCATTTGCTGACATTTTACACAGCTTTTTCTTCCATTTATCGATTCTCTATAAACATTGCTTTACTGAGCAATGCAGCCAGTGGAGCAAGATCCCTCTTGTTACGAGCTTTCACTTTTGACAAATCCTGAGAAAATTACTGTGCAAAGATAGATACAAATGTGGCTGGTTTGACCAACTGTAGCACGTTGAAACTCACCAGATGTGCCTGCCCTATGCAGACTGCAGGTCATTTGACAGTGAAAGTTCTCAGTACTTGGCATCAGGTGACACACCTATGACTCCTACTCTGCTATGGGGGCTGGAGGAACACCTTGGGTTGCTTTCATCCCAGAGTGGTTTGAGCTGCAAACCGTCATCTAAATGAATAAGGAGAATTAATATTCTCCTTTGTATATAGAAAGTTTTACAATATATGTTTCTCTTTGCATGAAGACCCACTGCGTATCTTTGCTTCAAAAAAAAATTAAGGTAAATATTGTTATAAAAAATTCTTAGCAGATTAGGAAAGATTATACTCAGAAAACTCAGCAAAGAAAAATTAAGTGTTCTGTTTTATTCAGATTTTTCAGATCTGTAAAATCTATCGTTAATCCTGACAACATATCTGCTTAACGGTGGCAAGAATATTAGCTTTGCATTTCAGATTTTCACTTGGTTATTTTTAGTTCTTCTGAAGCCTGGGAAATAAGAAATATAAGCGCTTTGAACAGTCTCAAAGAGCCAACTGTAGCATGGCCTCTGAATCTGATTAGATAAAACAACAAAGAGGTTCTGTTAGGGCAGAGGCAGGAAGAACTAAGGTGGGTGGCAATATCTGTCATAACTCAGGGGAAATGTAGCCTCAAAGCACTCAAAAGTGGGTGAAAAAATAACATAAGCAATAGACAACTTTCCCACATCTCAGGTCATTCTCCAAATGCAGTTTGAAGCATTTTCGACTGGTTGGGTTTTTTTGAGGGGGTATTTTAAAGTACAATAAACATCACATGCATGTGTGTTTATCTTAAAAAGCTAATTTAAAGGAACATCATTTCTCTGCAGATAAGTATCCAAAAAAGTGCAGTATGGCAAGTGTGATTATATTTGTCACTACAGAAACAGCGGAAGATCTTAAGTGATAGATTTGCAATTTTTAACATTTTCCTCTGAAAATAAGGTAGCTTGAGGATTGCCCCAGGAGATTTCTTCCTAAAATACGGCTAGTCATAACACCACATTTTATCCTACTGGCCAAAAAAGGATCAAACGATGGCATTTAGTGCAACTGGGAGGTCTTCAGGGTTTTTTTAAGGGTTGATTTAAAAATGATCTGTTATTGGAGTGGTGGGAACCTGGAACACCCACTTGGCCAGGGATTGTGCTTCACTCCTTTCAGTACAGGATGCTTATTCTGGAGTGGAGTCTCTGCTGAAGTGAAGAGGTGGAAAATTTTCTTGGGAAAATCAGTGAAAATGTTTTTAAAGTTGCTGTGCATCCACAACATTGAGATTTGCCTCTGTTAGAGGCCAGGAGCATTCCCTGCTTGAAGTCCAGCTCTAAGCATGCCCCACACCAGTGGTGGCTGCACCTGAGGAGCATGGTGCTTGTTCCTTATATAGAGGTGTATGAGAACAGTCCCTCCAACCTGCTCTTTACCTGCATGTGACTGCTGGCATTTCTCCAGTACCTCTAGATCTGTCTTCCCTGGGACTAACATGGGACATAGCAGCAGATGCATATGTGTGCGATAACTAATACTAATCCAATACCAGTTTGCTCCAGTGGTTCAGCCCCTCATGATGGGCTGAGTGTGTTCAGCATGCTTGTGTGACTCTTTGCATCTCATACAGCAGTGGAGCTGTAAGCACCAGACTTCAAACTTGATGGACAGTGGTTGACTTGAGTCTTGGTGGCTTCTGGAAAAAGGCTTGTTGTAATTTTGCTGCTGAGGTAATAATTTCACTAAGCAGTTAGTTACTGGACAGGATTGTCTTCTGGCTTGAAAGGTCATACTTTGTTGATGGATCACTTGCCTTGCGCATATATTAGCCTACAGTTTTAGAAAGAAAATTTGGAATGACTGTTTATTTATTTGCCAGGAGTTTGATTTTACTTTTAAACGAATAATGTATTCCACAGTTTTCCTGTCTTCATGTCTGTTATAAACAGTATTCCTGTGATCCAAGTGGCTGTTAGTAGTATTTCTATGGCATTTTCAGCAGGCAAAAGGTAGTTACAGTGTACATTTGCACGGGAGAGCCGGAGTGTGAAATTTATCCCAATTACCTTTTTCCACAAGCTTTTTTTCTCGTTATAATTTCATCCTAAGATAATCTGCTCCACATTTTTTATTTTCTTTGGGCTCATGCTGTGAGGTTCAGTTGTACATTTCTGCACAGGGAATTGAGCATCGGATCTTAAAAGCTGAGGGGACAAAATCAGATCCTTGCCAGGAACTGTTGCCTATACAAGTTCTGCTCCACCAGCTGATCCATGGACTGCCCAGGTGAACATGTAGGAAATCCTTTTCTCCAATGAATGGAAAAAAGGCCAGTGAAGGAATAAACCCCCCTCAAACTCGGGTTCACACGTAATAACAAAAAATTTGGGATGTGTTAACCAGTACTGATGAGGGAAACAGGGTGACTGTTACAAGTGGGTTCCCTGTGTGAAGCAAGTTCACATGTTTGTCAGTTTAATGTAGCTGTCTAACTCGTCATCCTCTCGCTCGTAGAGATGGAGTGCCCAGCCCCATGCTGTTTGTCCAGATGCTCTTAGGACAGAGCCAGGGAAGGGGCAAGTCAACTGAGGTCTCCTTCTCTATTGCCACACCCCCAGGACTGCTTGAGGCCACTTCAGCTAGGTGCTGATCCCTCACCTACAACGCATTTATAGCCCACCACCTTTGTTGCTCTGTGGTAGTGGCCCCTGACAAGGAGCTGTCATGCTCCACCAAGTGAAGCAGCCTTTGTAAGAATCAGCAAGTATCCTTTCTGGTTTATTTTTTTGTACCTGGAACTAAAGATAATCTAAACTGATCTTCTGAGTACAGAAAACAAAAGCCAGCCAGGTACCGTGGAAAGGAAGATCTCACCAATCTGAAATTCTCAAATATGGACAGGCAGAAGATTTCTTTTTCCTGTAAACAGTGCTTTAGGGTAGGGATCCAACCTGTCATTATTCAGAGATTTACAGCAGCTGAACATCCGATGTCTGTCTGCCACCCACCTAGTGCCAAAAATGCCACCAAGAGATAGGCTTCTTGAAGGACTAAAATAGTCCTTAAAGCTTATCCTTAAAGGACTATGACACCTGCTTTTCTGTGTCTTTTCTTTCTTTCCATATCTACCTCACTAATCACCTATTAGTTCCTAAGGTACCAGAAATAAACACCAGCAGTCCCAAGGTTCTGGCAGTGTATATTAAGCCCTGTGAAAACAGCCTTTTCCAAGCGTCTGTCAGGAAAATAATACCTAGCTTAAGGATTTAAAACCTGGTGAGGTTCTTTGTTGTTTCAGGCTTCTGGGAAATGGTCATTTTCTTAATGTGATAAGAAACTGAAACGTTTTCAAAGCAAAGACACTTAGATGTGTGGCCTGCATGGATTAGTAAGACTGGAAGCTGCTGTTCCATGAATCCCTTAATTACGACAAACCTTTCTTGGCGAGCTGCTATATTTATTTAATAGAATATTAAGCTACAATTTTTATATGTGTACTAAAGGTATTTAGGTGTTACTGTGTTCTTGCAGTGTAATAATATTTTACTTGATTTAATTTAAGTTTGTAAAAGCTTGGGCTTTTTGTTAATTTCCTCCACTCTGAGGGATAAAATAGCCTGGTGTGAAAGCCTTTAAAGATTCAACAGTACTGTTCAAGCATGGCATCTGCAACTAATAATAAAGACTGAAACTCTGAATGAAAAAAGAAATGTCTAATTATCATGGTAAAGGGAAGATGGTTGACTCATCTTCGGCAGTTTGGATTACATGTGTGGGATTGTGTTTTGGATGGAGCACTCCAGAATAGCAACACTCCATCAAAAACACAGTCATGCACCTGTACTCCAAATGGCTGAATAAGGCAAAACACATGTCATCCGAACACTGTGAATCAAATTAAAAGAAAGAAAATAAAAGAAAGGAAAGCTGGAAGAGAAATAAAGACAAGTACCATAACATTGGTGTGTGTGAAGACTTGTTTCTCTAAAGCTCCCTGAGTGATTTATCTATCACTAAACCTCTGTTTGCAAGCCATGTTTGATTTTGCTTGATGCTGATATAGACGCTGCAACCGGATCTTATGGAAGGGGCTGCCAGCAACTGTTTGATCCTGATAAATTACAATAACAGGCACAATTTATAATGAGAAGTTATTGCTGCTTCTGGCTCTGATGTGTGATGAGGTTTAAAACAAGGTGGGCCAAAATTCTCCTTACTTGGTGGCCCCCTCAGACCGCGTACAGCAGAGTGTGAGAGAGCCATTGAACAGAAGAAAATTACATTCACAGCAAGAGCCAGGCCCCATTTTGTATCAAAGGTGAGCATGTGTGTGTATGTGTATCTGCCCACATTTGGAGTGAAAGAGATGTTGTGGGGAAAAGAGGTACAAGAAGATTGTATAATCCACATGTTTGGAAACTTGTGTGTTAACTGAGTAGTCCTTTCTCCCAATTCCTTCTACATGTGCACACACACAGACACCCCAACACACCCCTCACCCCTCAGCATTTATGCCTGCAACACATATGTGATGTGAATATTGAAGTATTTGCTTTGGAAAGTTAATTGATAACTGGCTGCTTATTTGATCTTCACAGTGTCAAGTTCAAGACATAATAAGCAATAAAAACCACCCAATAGCTGGACATGGAGAGAGGTCCAAATTCAGAAAGGAATGTGAAGTGATATGAACTAGACTCCCCTGCATATTTTCTTTGGAGTAGCATTCCCAGTCACATGCCCCTGATTTCAGAAATATATGCAAGCCACAGTCCACACCCGGGAGAGTAAAGACAGATTTCTTGAGATATTTCATTGCCTTGAAATTTTTGATAATCCCATCAGATGCTTTTTTGCCTTTTTGGAGGACTTTGAGTCTGATCAGGTTAATATATACATTCTTGCTAGTGTGCCGAGAGTTAGCTTTCCTGAAGGCTGATGTTAGTAATCAAAAAAGGACACATTAAAGAATGGAGTGAAAGGGATGTTTCAGGAAAAAGCAGAACAACAAAAAGGTATGAACTGCGTGTTTAGAAACCTGTGCATTTTCTGAGCAGGTCATATTGCTGGTGCCTCCTCTAAGGAAGTGCACAAGGGCAGAAGAGCAATTTCACGCACTTCTGTTAGTGCAATGTTGAGAGAGGCTTCAGAAAGTCTCTAGGAGTAGTGGTGACATTCAGTGGCTATGAGGGACTGCTTACTAGTCCTCTGAAGGACTGTAATGCACCTCTCCTAACCCTTGGTTCCTGCGTTTGGAAAGCTTTTAATGAACCAAAACTGTACTGTAGCTCTTGCCTGGCCTCATCTTCTGTTAGTTGTCTCATCCAGCTGCTGTCAGGCTCACATGGGATGTGTCCAGAGAGGATCAGGAGAAGTTTTCTTCTGTTCTCAGCATGATCCTCTCTCACCCTAACATGTGTACCCACTTGCACATGAACAGCAGAAGCTGTCCCAGTTCTTCTATATCCACAAGGCCAATTCAATCGTCTTCTGTAGCCTTTGGCAAATAAGTGCTGCCATCCTTTGCTTCTCTCCCCTTTAAATGTTTCCCATTTAAACATGTGTCATAGAATCGTAGAATCATAGTATAGTTAGGGTTAGAAAGGACCTTAAGATCGTCTAGTTCCAACCCCTCTGCCATGGGCAGGGACACCTTGCAGTAAACCATGTCACCCAAGGCTCTGTCCAACCTGGCCTGGAACACCACGAGGGATGTCAGTCTCTTTTCCCAAGTAGCAAACAATTGGACAAGAAGAAATGGCCTCAAATTGTGTAAGGGAAAGTTTAGACTGGGTATTCGGAAAAAATTCTTCACCGGAAGGGCTGTCAAGCATTGGAACAGGCTGTCCAGGGAAGTGGATGAGTCACCATCCCTGGAGATATTTAAAGGACATATCGATTTGGTGCTTAGGGATATGGTTTAGTGGTGGATTTGTCTGTGCTAGATTAACAGTTGTACTTGATCATCTTAAAAGTCTTTCCTAACCTGAATGATTATCTGAGTCGATATATTCTACTAAGCATTCCTCTTCTTCTTTGAAGAAATGTATGTATACATGTACCTACCACCGCCTCTCGCTGCCTCTGCTCCCCCAGCCTTTATTAGTATCAGTATTTCCCATGTAATCTGTTGGAGTGAGGCAGGCAAAGCTGCTGCACACATGTAAAAAGTGACAGCATGTGTGTGAGCACACATATGTGCACGCACATACTCTTGTATATAGGTACACCCCTGTCTTACAGAGTGAACTGTTGCCTCGTTCTTGGAGAATGAACCAGTAGAGTGGAGCACAGACTTCTATCTCTCTACCATGGAGCACAGGCTGGATACAAAGTCTTACAGAAGGACAAAGTATGAAATATAGGTCTTGAATATAAAGGGGACAGGGTTTGAGGACAAAAGAGATAATGTTTCTGTAATCCTAAATACAGACAAATGTTTAATGTCATTTTTATGGTCTCTGTGTGAAGAGGCAAACTCTCTGAGAAAAAGAAGCTAAGAGTCACTGCTTAAGAGACTCATTTGTATTAAACACTTTTCAGGAAACTTGGGTGCCAAAAATTAGGTTGGATAATTACAGGCCAGGTTCCAAGACTGTACACTTCCCAAGGAGGCATTTATTGGGCACTGGAACTAGATATGACAAGTCAATTACAGGAGAAAATAGAGTTGAAGTAAAAATATTCTGGAAAAGAGATCCACCTGAAATTGGGTTAATGGTTGCAAAAAGTGGCCTGAATATTCAAATTGAGGGCACTCTAAGGGAAATGCCTTAAATGAGTCTTTTTTTTCTGAGCATGGCTGCTCAAATTGCAAAAAATTAACAGAATTTAAAGGATTTTTTTGGTGAAAGAAGAAGCATGGCTGTCATTTGCCTATACTTCTAGGAGTGGAAGTGACACATCCACAGCTCAGTGGTTTCCCAGAGTATACATGGTGCAGATGACTGCACATCACATAGTCTGATCTCCTGCCCATTGGAAGAAATGTGGTACTAAGACTGGTGACTTGTTTGACTGTGACCTGCCCTCTACGAAAGCAGCCACAAAGACATTGCTTTCCCTATTAACTTGTTCCTGTCACTAATAATGATTATTCCTTTTGTAAAAACCCCATCTAATTCATCACTTAAATGGCTTGAGTGTTCCACTTGTGAGAGCATCCTCTGGTAGATTAAAGAGCCCTGAAATGCTCTCTATTTCATCTCTGCGAAAGTACTAACACATTGAAGCCAAACCACTTCTTAATCTTCTTTTTGACCAGCTGTGACTTGAGGTGAGCAGACTTGCTTCATGCAACCACTGAAAGCTTCTCTTTTCATTTTAAGCTAGCCTCTATAAAAGCAGGATGTGCAAGTCTCTGGGGTTTACCCTTCCACCTGCTTGCACAGACTCCAACCAGCTAATGCAAATGATGACAGAGCTAACAACCAGAGACAGGAGAGCTGGCCACATGCAGTTCCCCCATATGTTGCTTTGCTTCAGCTGAGCTGACATTTCCATGGGGAGTGTCATAAGAGGGAAGTTTCCATGTGTCCTTGCTGCCTTCTCTAGGCAGCAGACTGCCTCGCTTAGTTCAAATGTCATTGTGAGACCTGTGTACCGAGTTGTCAGAGGTAAGCCTGGCTCTGGAGGCAAATGTTAGCATGGGGAACAGAAATGCCAGCAGTGAGCACATATGGCACTGTTTGTACTCTTAAGTTTGAAAGAACTAAACAAGTTAACAAATACAGATGTTTAAAATCAGTAAGAGTGTTTAATGAAAACAAACAAAATACTGTAGTCTATAATGCACAACCTGTTTTAATTTTGCTCCTTTTGACCATCTGGGGTGAGTGTTTTTCTGAGCCTGTACCCGCCTTTGACATATGGGACATTTTCGAGGGACATTAGTCCCAGCAGATGCTGGGTTAATAAATCAGCCTTTACAACCGTGTGTATCCTATGAATTAACATAAGCATAAACAATAATAATGGATTAGGAAGAACAAACTGTTTCACTGCAAAGGATAGTTTATTTCTTAGTAATGTTGCATACAATATGAGCTTCTCTGTAGCATAAACAAAGGATTCATGCTATTTTTTTCATTTAGCTGGTGTCCTTCATCCCCATGGTTCAAATTGTACTTGGAATTGCATGAGTACAAATGCAGACTACCTCTGCTGAGCTCAGTAAAACTCTTCCTATTCACTTCAGAGTGCTGCTTCAAACCTCATGCAGCCTGCTTTCCACAGGCATCAGCAGCCACTTCCTGCCTAGTGAACTGCTAAAGCAACATTCCCTCAATTAAAGAGGCTCATGTAATGCTTTACCTAATCAGAAGGTTAAATAGTGTCACGTTGCTTTCCTGCAAAAATCTTTTTCCTATGTGTCTTGCTCTTGTTTTTGCAAGGAAAACTTTCTTTTTAATCTTCAAGCTCTCACTGCAGATATGTCCTAAGCTACTGCACACATGACATCATCCTTGGCTTCAGCCTTCGAAAGTGAATTGGTATTTAAAAATGTGAAATTCTGGTAGCAATGTCACACCCAAAGTTGAAGTTTAAAACAAAACTGACAATAAAATCAACTGCCAGGAAACGGGCTATTTTTTAAATTAGACATCTATCATGTCAGCTTTGGGTTAATCTCTGGAGCCAGCTCAAGGATGGATGAGGTAATATTTGCACATGTTGTGGATAAGATATAAAGAAAATGGATTTTCCCTTTTTTTCTTTCTTGGCCAATGTGCTACAAAGATTATGAGCCCGATGTTTGGAATCAGTACGAGCTGTGACTGAGGGGTTATGTGTGAAGCATCAGATTAGAATGGTTTTAGTATGTTGCATGACGGTCTCTGAAATGCTCAGGCAGTGTACAAAGTCTTGTGAATAGGGGCACTTACAGGAGGTAGGAAGATAAGTGATAAGTAGAGAGTTGACATCATTCTGGAAAAAGTTCTCTGGGCCAACACACTCAATGGATAAGTTGAAGGACCTGGTCTCGTTGCTTTAGTTATGAGTACCAGAGATTGAGAGAGGGAGTCAGGACTTGGTGACAGAGACAGCTAAAAGATGGTTGGATGTTATAATGCATAAAAGAAAATGAAACATTGAATCCTAACCTACTATAACTGCAACCGCTTTTCCTATTACAGAAACTGTCTGAGAATTTGTTTTTGTCTGTGTTAATAGTATTTAAAACACACACGAATTAACCTGGTGAAAGGATTTCATTGGCTCCTGTTTCATTTGCCTTTTGTGAAGGCTTTTCTTAGCCTTTGTCTATACTGTTCTCTAAAGCATATTCTTAGCAAAAGCCAACATTTGCTCAGTGTTTGCACCAAACTGCCTATGAAAGGTTGACACCACATGCAGAAACTGTCAGAGTTATGGCTTAGAAAGCGTGGGTCTCAGGTGGCTTCAGTCTATCTTGTTCTTCTTTTTCAGTGGCCTCAGTTGTCTTCCGCGTCATCATGACTGTTCTGGAAACCAGGTTAAGTCAGTCCTTTCCAAGAAGGTGTCCTGGGATCCATGCTGCAGCCTTGTCCATAGTGAACAGCTATGAATTGCTGGTCCTTTTATCTGTTTGTCCACACCGCTGGAGCTGCTTTGCACCTCTTAGAAGTGTGTGGTAGAGGAGACAGGAGAGGACTACAGGGTAGGGTCGCACTCACCCACAGGCAGTGAAATTAATCTTGTTGCAGCTTTTGTACTTGTTTCCCTCATATCCTCTACTAGAAGAGGACTGAAAGACATACAAGGGGCAGAGAGAAAAAAATGTGTATTTCTTCAGGAATGTGAGGGACAGGAAAATCAGTGAGATGGTGCATTGGTCTTTGAATCAGAGAAGATCTGTCCTTACAGCAACTTCCATTCCTCTTGAGAGATATACAGACAAGACAGGTTTCATTCAGTAGCACCAGGTTTATAAGCGTAAAAAGTAAACTTTATCTCAGGTAATTTTTGCCATGGGCAGCTGTGAGTTTGTTAAAATCTTCTGGAATTCCCATAGCCAGGGAAGCTGCAGTCTTTATATACAAGTGGCTGTTACATAGCCATAGTATTTATATGGGTCACAGTGTGTGCCTTTCCATGAAAGACATACCTGATGCTAAAATATACTGCTCAAGACATGTCAGAACAGTAGAAATATTTAATTTCTTATACATCTCACCCTACTAGCTTTATTTCCACCTGACAATGGTGAAGAAGTTAGAAGTCTCCTTTTAGAGCTATGCTTATAAGATAATATTGTCGTCATGACAAGAGCTTGGCAAGAATCACAAAACAAATGATGAAGGAAAAGCAAGAGTCAGCCCAGACAACAGCATGACCAATAGTCACATTTTAGTGTCAAGAATATTCACAGCCAGCTGCTTTTTTGCAAATAAGTAGAGAAGTAAAATCATGAATAAAAAGAATCAGTGGTTGTGAAGGTTTGGGATTTTTCAGTACAGTATAAATGAGTACACAATATTCACTACTTCCAAAAGAGTCAGTGAGAGAGAATGTGAAGTAACCATGACTGGGATTGGGAAGGACTGGAAGGGACAAGGTTTTTTAAAAGTTGCTCTTGTTTCTATTTCCCTAAGAGTCTTTTGTGTTTTCTGCATTCATTTTGACTTGTGGAAAGCTATTTACATTATATTTACCCTGTATACCTCTCTGTGAAGAAAGTTGTACAACATATATGCTAGTCTATGCAGGTGTTTATAACTGGAAATGTTCCTTTTGTAGTTTGCCAAAAGTAAAATATACCCAATGGCATCTTCTTGAACCTGTAAATAAACTGTTTTCCAGAGCAGCCATCAAGCACATCATGAAAGGAAATGGCAGAGCAATTCCATTGACAATAGCATGAGAATTACTCTGAACCAGATGTGAAACAATACAAATATTAGTGAAAAGAATACTTTCTGTCTACCCAAGCATGACAAAGCTTCAGAAAACACATTGGTACTGATTGGATGTGCAATGAAAATAAGTGTGTAATTCTCTGACTGGGACTGCAGGCTGAAATTCTTCTTGATGAACTCACGAGTGACATGTTACCAATATAAACACCAGCCAAATGCCATTCATCCCTTCAACTGGAGCTGAACTCTTCTTACAACTCCAGCATGCTCCCTGTGGGAATGGAGCCATGACAATCCACCTAGGCATCAAACCCACATCTCCTCTCTGCATCCTGGCCACATCCCTGTTATAAGTCCCTGTAGAGCCTGATCCCAAGGTAGCTTACCAGGTTTACACCACAGACATAGGGGACTTGATTCAGTGCTTCAACTTTCAGTGTCTGGCACTGTTTGCAATGCTTCAGGGTGTCTCCCCAATGCAGTCAGCTGCCACTCTGGAAGGGGACACAGGGATGTGGGGTGTGGTGGGTTATGCACCACATTTGCCAGATCATCGGGTATGTCTTGGGCAGATCAGGGCATTCTTAAGGGCTTCAAGACCTACTTTTGGGCAGCTGAATTGTGCCTTAGGTGTTTCACACAGCAGTAAGATGCAGCCAGATTGGATGTGAATAGTAAGGCTGCACTGTGTTATGGCTGAAGGTTGAAAATAGCAAAACCCTGGCATTTCAGAAACAGAAGATAAGGTTTCACTCTGGAATTTACCAGGATACTGGTGCCAACATGTAAATTATGCAGAATAATCACATTTTATCTATTTAACTAATGTTACAGCTCTTCCTTATCAGCAAATGAAGTATTTACCAATTGACCAGGTTTCTGTTGAGACTGGGCAAGGGCAAACTGATATCATTATAATCTGACACTTTTTTTTACCACTGATGCTTCATGTGAGAACTTCAACAGCCCATCTGGTCTCTGTTGGTGGCTTTCTAACGTGCCAGCTTTACTTCAGCATATTGTGATAATATTATTTCAAAATAGCCACATCATTGAGTATCTTTCAAAATGTGAACTGTTTGCGAAAATATACGTCCGTGTTTCAGTTTATATGATCCCTGCCATCCTTTACCTACCAAACTTGTGTCATGTGAGCTTTTATTCCATTAGTAAAGAGGAGATGTAAAGTCATGTGGCCACCCTATCACAAGCTTCTGCCAGCTGTAAACCTCATCACAGTTCCTGTAAAGTTCATTTCCACAGATCAAGTTGCTGCCAGGGAAGACTAACAATTCTCTACCCTACTTTCAACCAGCAACAATTAGTATTAGCAAATGGTCCAGGCCACTGCCTGGAATCACATATGATTTCTATTCAAGAAAGACAAACTTTTATTCAAACCAGACCCATAGCTAAACACATGAGTTTCACTGCTTAAAATAATGAATCTGAAGTAGTTTCTATAATTCATCTTAAAAATCACTCTCACATTTGAAATCAAGTTGGCTATTTTCCCTTGTCTGTATTAACCATCTGGTGAGGGTGACTTTTCTAACACTGGTGTCTAGAGCTAGGATTTATTCTTTTTTAAAAAAATTCCTTCCCCTTCCCACCCAATTTGTTTTTATTTTTGAAGCTTGCCCTTGTAGTATGGGCAAAACTCATCCTATCTTTGAAAAGAGAGAAAACCCCACACATGGCATGGCTTCCTGTATAAGATTCTTAATATATTTTACAGTCAAAATGTAGTTTTGAATGTGATGATTTAAGAAGGCGCACACATGCTTTCAGGTCATTAAAGCACATTGTAAAAATAATAGAGACACAAAGGGCTTATTCTCAAGAAATGATGCACACTCTCTTCTCCATGGAATATTGAAGATCTGTTTCATTTTTTGGTATAAGGCAAGTTCAAGATGCTATTTCCTTACCACATACCTCAGCGGTGCATGACCCCTGATATAAAAAGTGAGGGGATTTATATGCAAAAGAAAAATCTTGGCACTCCTTAACATTTTGCTCCTCTTCCTAAATAAAAGACCTTCAGAACAAATCCTCTTTCTGCTGTTGCAAGCGGGTTGCTCTGTCAGACAGCATGTGCCTTACTCTCTATGACTGAGGTAGCCAGGGAGTTTGTTAGATGCTGCTTTGTGACAAGCACTAGCAAAAAAACCTCATGTAGTTAAAACTGCCCTTTATTTATACCTGATGCCCGACTGTAAACTGTGAGGATGAATATCAAGCTCACACGTTACAGCAAACTGTTGCTGAGCCAAAACCTGGTAAAAATACAGAGGATGAGCTGCTTGGGTAGGATGCACCTAGAAGACACAACTGAACTCTATATGTGGTGGAAAAACATGGAACCTGGTTTCCAGTGGAAAGAACTCTCACTTGGTTTGCCCTGTACTCCTAATTCCCACTTGTTTTTTTTTTGGGGGGGGGATTGTCTTGGCCAAAGGCTGTGTTGAAAGCAGCCAAGTAAAAGAACATTTTGGAAGTCTCTGTGTGCAGACATCTGTGACTGAGTGACATTGAAGATACCCAAAGTGATTGCTACTGACAATCTTTTCTCTGTTGTTGTCACACAAAAGTGAGGGTCTGACAAAAACCCCAAAGGTTCAGCTGTTTCATAGGAATGTGATCCATCCCATGACATTACAGCTGCCTGCTTAAAGCTGGTACTTTGAAAAGCCAAGTCATGAACGGCTATCTGGAGGAAACTCCTCCTCCCTATTGAACAGAAGAGAAAAATACATGTATGAAAAGGGAAAGAGACAAAAGAAGGACACTCAAAGGAAGATGCAATAGTTACGTAACTGTGGAAGAGAGATATTATGTGTGTTTTTGACGCACTAACTCTTCCAGAATTGGAAGTAAAATCCAAAAGACAGTTCAGTGGGAACCTTTTTCCAATTAAATACAGCCCAAGGTCTATTACCAGGTATGTTTTGGCAGAAGGAGGCTGTCTGTACTTTTTCCACCTCCTTCAAAAATATTAAATACACAGAAACTGAGCTCAATAAATTGACTCTCCATGACAGTATAACATGCACAGTATTTCTGATAACAGTTGGTCCTGCTTTGCTCTCTGTCCTTGCTTTACTCTCTGTCCAGTTCAGATCTGCCCTCTGTAAAGGTGTTCCGGGTTCCTTCTGGGTAAGTGAATGGAAAAGAATTCATCTTTTAATACAAAATCACCTCTGCCTGTATCCCTGCCCTGTTAACAGCAACCCATCAATACAAACTCTATGTTGTATGATAATCTGAGAAAGCAGAGTGTAATGAAATTTGGTAACATCAGTCCCTGCAGGCATTCCTGGAGGTGCAGCAGCCTGTAAAGACAGGTAGCCCTTAGCTTCGGTGAGGACCCATGCTGTGCATGTGAAGGAGTCTATGACTGTCCTCTGCTTGAGTATCAATGCAGCAGCCTCCTTGTGTCCCAGTGCTTGTCCAGGCTGCCTGGTGATGCCTTCCTCTAAGCATCAACCAGCAACATTGCCAGCAGGAAAGGGCAATCTAGGGCTCACAAACACCAGTGTAGAAGGAGAAATAGCCCAGAAATAGCACAGCTGGGATCTTTGCTGCATAATGAGAGGGCACTTAAGCCTCAGCCTCCATCCTGCCATGAAGGGTGTCCAGTGGCAGAGCCTCTAGCAGCCATTCATGTTTCCTGCTGATGCAAAAATGGGGTCCTTTGCCACAGCCTGGAAATAAGCAGCCAAAAGTCTCAGGCAGGAAGATGTCTATTTAATTTTTAGCTAAATGAGGATGTGCCTCTACAGTAGGCTTTTAAACCTGCCCTTCTAATCTGAATAATAAAGCACTGCTGGAAATAACATTTGCAACATTTTGATCAGTCAGCAAGGCAAGGCTTATAAGGGAAGGCAATATCTTTTATTGCACTAGTCTGAAAAAGCAGACAAGCTAACTCTTCCTCAGGTCGGTAAAGGTATGCCTAGAGAGCCATGAACTTTTTGGTTTTGTAATCACTTTTCAGGTAAAAAAGTGGCCTGAAACATAAGCAAAATTGAAAGCAAGCTGAAACTGTACAGTGCCCTGGAAAGCTTTTCTATAACATTTATACCACTCACTGCATTTTGGGAATCTGAAATTAATCATCAGTTTAAAAATCTCTCCAGGATTCCCGATGATGTGAAGAACCATTAGTTCACCAATTAGCAAATGCTTAAAAAATTTTCAGAAACGTTAAAAAATATTTTAAAATGTACAATAATAAATAGACTCATAAAGATAGATGTGGTAAGAGTAGGAAGGACAAGTGCTTGCCAGCAGTGCTCTTGAGCTGCACAATGGTTGTTCATTGAGCAGCCATTGCTAGCTATGCCACATTGTTTATTTATGATGATCTAGTCCACACATCCCTGCAGAAAGATGCTGTTTGACTGTTCTCACCATTGTTACTGGCATTTCCAGCTCCAGAGCTGTCACGGATGGGAAGGGAGTTGAAGAAGATCCACTCAGTGCACACTCCCAGGGAGAGCTTTTCTTTTCAGGCTGTGACTGCTGGTCCGAAGCATCAGTCCCACCTTCAGAGAGTCATGTTTGACATGGCAAATATATCTGCCCACATCCTCTCCTGTGCTGCACTTGGACCTGGGGTGAATTAGGAGTACAGGGCAAGTGCCATCACACACAACGGCCTATTTTCAGGTGTAGCTGTCTAGACCATTTCCTTGTGGCTTTGGCTCAAGAGGAGCCTTTTCTGTGTGATTGCTGGAGCACGCACGCAGAAATGATACTGGGCTTTCTGCAGGTGATGCTTCATGAGCTGGGGTGCACTGCACGGGGCTCCTGAGGATTATGCATCAGAGTATTTCCACTAGGGTCCTCTTCATCTGTTCTTTGCATTTAACCTTGTTACTTGCAGCAGAGTGAGGGGTTTAACAATCAGCACGACACTGAAGCGGACATGTAGCATCCCTGCAGCCCCCAATGGCAGCCGCCACCCCGCCTCCGAGCTGCTGCCCCCCATGGGCGTCAGCAGAGGGTGCTCCTGCAGCAAGGTATTCTGCTCCCTCTGCCGTACAACCCTACATTAAACAATATGCCCAATAGGAAGTTTTGGCTTATAAATTATTAACTGCAGTCCTCTGACACACTAGCAGGCTCACATCTGTGGCCATTTTATGTAAAAGACAAGTAATGGGAGAAGGTGAGATCTTCAAAGTGTCTTGTAACTCAAGAAGGTCGGTACTGCACAAGCACAGGAGGCAGCAAGGGAATACAATAAGTTGCATTTGGGCTGCAGGAAAGCCCCTGCTCTTTGGGTGTTTGATTCCTGGGGCCGGCACAGTGCCTTTGTCAGCAGCAGGTTTCCTGATGGTGGTGCTTACAGGAGATCCTGGAGGGAACATTTTAGTTTCTCCCTCTCCTTTTGGGTAGGCAGGCCATGGCTAACCGCTGGCACTGCTGGCCACCACAGGACATACAGGGATGTACAGGGATGTATGGGGAATGGGAGGACAGCTGTGGCAGAGGGGCAGCATGGCTAAGGGTCGAGTCCAGGAAGGGCTGCCGTCAGGAGGAGAGGGAGGATAAAAACAGATGGAGAAAGCAAAGGAATAAAGGGAGGAAATATTCCAGTGTCCCCAAACACCTGACAGCTTTGTCACACTTTTTTGTTTCATACTGTGATTGTTTTCCTGGGTGTTTTAAGAACTATGAGTGTGCCTTCTATGTGTGTGTGAAGCAGAGGTTGTAGGGATGCCTTGTGATGGGGATCTCAGGGCCTGCCGTAAGGATACTCAACACGTTTGATGAGTTGGAAGTACCCCCACCTTGATGACCTGAATATTTGCTGTAGACAGCTGGACTCTAGGTACTTTGTCACCTCATTACAGCCAGTTAATGTCCTGGCTGGGCCACAGATACTTCTTTCTGATGACATTTTTCTACTCAGTTATTTGCTGGTGTCCAAAAGGTTGGGAGTTGAAGGAAACAAGACTTAAGACTTTTTGTTCCTCAAATAATTTTTGCCACTAAAATTCTCGCTCAGCATGTCCCCCTTTTGTCATGTTGAGAAAAACTAATACAATTACCAAGCGTTTGGGTGTAGGCAATGAAATAAAATATTCAAATAAAACAAAGTAAAAACACAACAACGAAACATTTTGTACTATCTCACACTGTTAGCTCCTGAGGGATACTTTCCTAACAATGAGGATGCAAATGGACATAAATTAGATTCTAAGTACAGCTGAGTAAATAACAGCCAGAGTTTTTTGTCAAGTTGTTCAATTAATATTTTTGCCATCTTCAGCAGGGAAAAATTACTCAGCCAATATAATTACTTTTTTTTTTTTTTTTGCTTTTAAAACAACTTCGATAAACACAGCCCCCTTTGCCTGGAGTGAGTGGCTGGCTCTGCCTCCATATTCTTTTCTTTTAACCACTTCCTTAAAATAATCTTTCCCTAAATGGTTTACATGTCTTCTTTTCAAAGAGACATTTATGGGTCAGGGGAAGAAAATCCCCCAAACTGGCTTCCAGACCCTTTTAATGAGCAAGGCTTATTCCAGTGCACTCTTATTTCCCTTTACTTGACCCATCTTTCCTATCAGGGATATATCTGTGCCTTTTTCCTTTCTCCATATAGGTAGACCTGTCTGCTCCTCCTAGAGCCCCCTGACTGCAGGGGGATTTGGAGTGTGTGTGAGAAGATGCATCTGCCCCTGCAGACAGGGCCTGCATTGGAAAGATATTTTAGTCGTGACCTTTTCTTCTGCTCCACAGTAGAGCCTTCAGGCAGCTATCAGTGCTCTGGGAACAGCCATAGCCACATGCAATGAAATCGAGGTGGGTCAGCACTGATGTGTAGCAGCGTACACTTAAAAGTAGCTGCAAGTCAAAGAGTATTTGAGTATGAACAGGATTGTCTGGTGGGTATGAGGAGGTTCAAGTCCACTACATCCATTGCTGATGACAGTCTTTATAACTGCAGACTTATAAAAAAAACCTCGAGGTGTAGCATCAGATATCCAATAAACCAAGGAGATCTCAGTTCCTGTTTATCTCTGAAATTCCTTGGATTATGTTCACCAGTGACACTATTAACTTGTCCTGCCTTCAAACAACTGCAAATCAGAGCATTTCCTTAGACCTAATTCCTCTGGATATTTTGTTATCCAGATGAGCCACACTGTATGAAGTGGCTTTTTGTTGCTTGGATTCACGGGATTAGCTAGGAGGATGTGTCTTGTGTGGAGTTGGAGTTAGAAGAAGGCGGCATTTTAAGCTTTTGCAAACATGCAACACCTTTAATTCAAGTAGTTTCATTTTTACTTCCACTTTCATAGTGCATCCAAGCAGATGCTAGCAAAGAGTAATTGTAGTGAAAATGCCGATTTTGCATTCCAAGAACATTTCTGTAGCAGAACAACAGTGCTGGGTTAAACCACACATGACATCTAAAAGTGGTTTTTCCTCCATGTCGTTACAGAGTTGACTGATCCTGGAGTATCCTCCCACACACCAGTGGGATTCCGTGGCAAAATTCCCATTTACTGGCCAGGATGGAACCCTTAAAACCAAAATCTCTCAATTGCTGCGGTATTCCCACTGAATTTGAGGACTCATATGCACCAAGGTTTGTTTAATGGACTACATTAAAGGACTAATCCATGTGCTCAACAAATTGCAGGATCAACTTGCCTGCAGAATGACTAATGCAGAATAACAGCTGCTTGACTTGGCCAAATTCAGAGCATACTGAGAAAAGTTGCTATGAAATAGCAATTCTGCCCTAGGGAGTCTTCAGGCTCTGACTCACAAGCAACAGTGGATTTATATCGGGTGGCTGAAGGCACATGGAATATGGTTGAGGAAGGTACCACCACCATGCAGGCAGCTCCCACCCTGCTTGTGACATTGAGGGGGACTGAAATTCAGGCTAATTTCAGATTTAAGATTCAGATTAAATTTGATTTCAGATTAAGTTTGTGACTGCTTTGTCTTTCTGCTGAGGTCTTCCAGTATGGCAGATTTGTTTGCACTTCATGGAGAGCAGGGCATCAAGTTAACCCAAACCTAAAACATTCAGAGGTTTTTAGTAGATAGCACAGTTAAAATCCTAAAACATTAGGGACACCTATTGGTCTGAGGACTTTTTAAACTTTAAAAAAAACACCAAAAAAAAACAAAATGGAAAAAATAATTTAAAAAGAAATCTCCTATTTTAATTAGGAAGCATAAAAATAGTTGTTATAAAATGTCACTAGCTTTTGAACTAACTTTTCTTTGGGGGAGGCGGGGATAACATTTCCCAATACATAAGCAATTTATTAAAAGCAAAATTTACCCATAAACTATGCATTCATAGACCTGATGTGTTGATAAACCTGACGTTATCAGGTCCACATTTATGCAAAAAAAAAACCCAAAAAACTAAAAAGATGGAAGGATCAACCACTTAAATGAAAAAAATCCCCCTTTTATTCTTTATTCTAAAGAAAACCAATGCTAAAGAGCATTTTGATGTTCCCCCTGTGACAAGTCCCTTGATCCAGCTGTAAGCTTACTTACTTAACTTCTAGTATTAGGTATATGCATAAACATAATGGCATTATACAGTGAAATTTCAGCATGGGAACACAAAGTTAGGTTTTGTCTCTACTGCTTTACTGGTGATGATCTTAAGTTTTAGTTCAAATCTTAGGTGGATTTTACTTGATATTTGCACTGAACACTGTGTGTCCAGTGTGTAACCTGAAAATGAAATTGCTCACATTAAAGAAATAAGCCGTTACATAATAGACTTTTCATAAGATATTTGCAAGTAGAAAAAAAACCCAAAACCAACTAAAATCTGTAACTGAACTGTTAACTATGGCTACAGTAAGGGATTTTAGTTTGCATGTAAGGCTGTAAGGCTGAGAAAGGCAGGATAACTTGAAAAGCATAGAAGCCTGCATCAGAGATTCATTAAAAATATAAAGATTTGAGGTTTATGGATTTGGGGTTCAATTCATACCTATGGATCAGTGCCAAAATATTATTTTGGTGTCATGACTATTTTTTGTAAAGTTTCTTTTCGTGCTTCTCTAGTTTAGAAGACACTAATTGAAATGTTTTTGACTTTAATTCCATTCCTCTGTTGGTGAATTTTGTCTCCTGACAGCTGCAGTTCAGAGTGTTTGCACGCTCTAGATGAAATTGCCCATTTTACAAAAGACTTATGCAAATCCTAGAATTTCTGGCTTGCAAATGGACTGGAATGAATTATGACCTTTTCCATAATAATGTGTCATCCTAGTTATTGTGTATAAAATTAACTAAACCCTGAGTACAGGAAAATGCCTTCCGCCAACCCTGTTCTGCTGCTCATTTCTTTCTAAGAGATGATGTGGAATTAACTGTTTCAGCTCCTTGAACTTCCAATAAATGTAATGGCTAGGAAAGATCATCAGATTCTATGATTAATACATAAGCTTTGGCTTTATGAAACAGGGATCCTTTTATTTTAGGAAAACAATAGGAAAGCTTCTGGGGTTTTGCTTTTTTTTTTTACATTTCCAATGGTCAGATTCTCCTGGACTAAGCAGCATGATGCCTGTGCAGTTGCATCATGGTCAGCAGAGCCCAACAAAATGATAGGAGTTGTGTCTAGTCCAAGTGTATGGGGTGATTATATGGAATACCCATACATAGGAGAGATAAGGGGTCATCGTGGAGCCTATGTGACAAAAATGAAAACTTGGATTCTTGAGTCTAATCACAGAAGAAAATCCCATATCTGGAGACAGATCAGAACTACACAAGATGTTTAATAACTGAACAGCATTAGATGTACTGAATAGATGAAAACTGTATTCTGGGGAACAATTCTTACAACAAGGAGAGTTTCCGACTTTATTCCTTGGAGGCTGAGAAGAAGAACTGGGTATTATGTGTCACTTAAATGTGCCACACACATTGTCTCTGAGCACACTGGTAAAGAGAAAAGCTCTTTCTAAGGTCATAGCTTCCCCTCTCTTAGTTGGATATCTTTCAAGTGAAAAAAAAAAAAAGAATGAAAAATTAATAAAAGAGAGGAATTTTTACATGTTTCACATTACCTTTGTTTGTTAAGCTGGAGTATGATGTGGGGAAAAATTTTAAATCTTTAAGGCATCTTTTAATATTTTAGTTACCTGAAATATTAACTGATTTATTAGGTTCTATGATATTGGATCCAGGTCAGTACAGGAAATACTCAGCTGCAGTGAGTCTCTACGAAAAACTAGGTCAGAGTATCCATATATCTTCTTATATTATTGGGAAATTGCTTCCCAGATAACACTGTAAGTAGAAATGTGATTTTTTTCCATCTCATTGTATCCCCAGTGGTCACACTGCGACTTCCTGCACATGCTGCTCCAATGCCCCTCTGTCCTAGTCCATAAAAGAGCTCACTTCATATTCCCCAGAATACTATGAAATATGGAGACAGCAATAATTCCCAATTTAGGAGCAGAGCATATTGTGAAACTTCTAGAAAAAAACTTCTTCATTGCACATTTTGGATCCTTATCATCTCAAAGGCAGATGAGCTTCAAAAGGTGGGGATGGACTAATCTTTTCATGGAAAAATACAAACAGATTTGAAAGCACTGTTAGTAAAATAAATAACGGTATTTAATGTACTAACAAAATATGATTTAATTTCTACTACAGCTTTATGGATTTGTATGAATTATATGAAACCAAATTGTACATTTCATACTATACATGGTGAAATACTAGAACAGATTACCCAGAGAAGATGTGCCTGCCCCATTCCCGACAGTGTTCAAGGCCAGGTTGGATGAGGCTTTGAGCAGCCTGGTCTAGTGGAAGGTGTCCCTGCCCATGACAGGGGGTTGGAATCAGGTGGGCTCTAAGGTCCCTTCCAACCTAAACCATTCTATGATTCTAAGACTCAATGCACAAACATAAAAAAGTCAAGAGGATGAGTGAAAAACCTGCAAAATCAGAGATAAAATGCTGTGAAGGTGCAAGCAAGAGTTGCTATTTCAGGTGCTGCATTTAGGGACTTTATTTACGTCAGCCCTTCTCACATCTGGCAATCATGTCTCTGAATGCTGCTCTCACTGCACTCAATGGAGGCTGCAGCATTCTGTCCCTGAGCTGCAGCCAAAACTGAAGGCCAGAATCTGTATCCAGAGTGCTAAAGTTGAAAGCCCTATTGAAAATCAAGTGGTTTAGCTCTTTGCAGCAGAGTTGTTCTATAGTTTGTTTTCAACCAAGACACTTCTTGCCCATCTTTGTCATATTATAGAATAAAACACTGGGGAAAAGAAAACACCTTTAGGAGTGAAAACCTACAAGCCTACATTCAGTGTGACTCACTTGCCTCTGAAACCTCTTTTTTAATGCTTTTAATGCTTTTTGCCATGGATGCCTGAAGGCCTAGATCCAACCATAGGAAACCCTAAGCAGAGGGATTTACATACAATTAGGCTACCCAAAATCTGGTCCAGGCCCTTTTAAGGATGTGCAGGAAAATTGTTTTTCCCCTGAATTATGAATCAAGTTCAACGTGTTCATGCTTGCTTTCAAAACAAGGCAGGATCTGAGCTCAGGCTTTCCAGAGGACTGGTGAAGAGGTCTGTGAGGGAAGAGTGTGGATGTTTGCCTGTCTCAACCTTGAAGACTCTGTCAGAGACAGGGACCATGCTTGCCCCTGGAATAACCAATTATGAGAAAGGAGGACCATCTGCACCTTATTGAAAAGTAGGCTGTGCATCCATGACCCATTCTCTCCAACTCGCCTGACTTCTCTGTGTACCCAAAAAACAAAACTAAAAAGGAAAAGCATAAGCAAAACAAAGCACTGACATATACACAACTCTTGTACAGAGAACTAACCATACATAACAGACACTATGCTAAGAAAAGAGACTTCCATACTTACATGCTCTTGTGATGACCAAAGTTATGTGGAATAAAATACATGAAGCAGTTTTTCTGTCCTCCAAGTCCAGAGCCCCTGCATATTTGGGGAGTTACTTTGCTTACACCCTTGCTGTGGCCCAGGAAATTTTCTGCTCATGTTATATTTGCAGACTGGGAAGATCTGGCGTGTTGTTTAGACATTGCTATCTGAAATGCTTGTTTATACAGTTTTAGTCACCATATCACAGGAAGAGGATATAATTTGTCGATTTCTAAGAGCACAGCATGTCATAATCTGAAGAACAGTAGGTCTGAAGGAGACCTGGTGATAAGGAAAGGTTATAGAAGCTACATTATTTTTTTCTCAAAGGAAAAGGAAATCTTTGAAGTTCCCTTGTCTAATAACTCAAAATGATAAAAAAAATAATAATTAAATAAGTGACCTGGTCTACTACATTTAACCTAACTGCAGCTCTGTAAGAAGTAAGCATTGTAGTGCCCTTTTTAGACATTATCTAATGTAGATATTGGAATTATTGCTTATGCAGTGCAGTGCATCGGTCAAGTGTCTAAGAGCAGAGACCACAAAATCCAATAGGCTGAACCGGAGCCATGTAAACTAAGAAGCAGTGAAGAGAGAGGTGTATCTTACAGATCCATCCTACTGTGGAACTTAGATTAGTAACTCTGGACTCACTGAGCTTTGTAACTTTGAATGTCCTTTTGGAGTTAGGTACTCTGTCACCCTTTTTATGCAATATCTCCAGTTCAGTTACCCACACCTTTGTGGACTGGCCAAACTAGTTTTTAATGACTTTGGAAAGATTTCTACTTATTTGCCCCATTATGGGTAACGTATTCCAGGGGAGAAGGTGATGCAGTGGTGTGCTAGATTGGTTTTGAGGCTGCAGGGATGACTGCATGGTAATGTCCTCTTTTTGTTCCATAATTCACTGGATTAACTCAGCATATGAAAACACCTTATCGAGCTGCTTAGTCCTTTGTCTTTACACCTTTCCTATATAAGGGTATGCTTTTTCAGTACCCTTAGAAAGAAGGCCTATGGTGTCCTCTAGCTTAGTGCTTTATTAAATGTGGGGTGTTTTTTTTCTCTAGAAGCTCAAATAAGAGGACCAGAATCTGTCCTTGAAGACCTTGCCTGGCTCATTTCAGCTGAACATTTATTATTATACCTCAGCTGACAGAACAGTAGTTACCTTGTTTGGACAGGACAGAGTGGTGCTGCTTTATTCTGTGGCTAAGGAAAAATGCAATCGGAAAGAGTTTGCCCACTTTTGTACAAGGCAATGGAAACCTTGCCTATTTGGCAAATGCAGTTAGATACTGGTTGAGTTGCCATTACTCGGCAGTGCTCTGTACAGCATGGCTGGAACTTCTCCAGTGACGGTACCTGTCTTCTGCACTGTGCCTGAGTCTCACACAGGCAAAGCAGCAACAGCCTTGCTCACCTTTCGTCTGGTGGAGGACTGGATTCTGGGTTTGCTCCATGCTCACTGGGTGAGCCTGCCAGAGGCCATATAGACCTTTGGGATGTGAGAGACAACTACCTCTGTCAATGCTGACACAACCATGTGCAACCCTTCCAAGCTAAGTGAGAATCTATGGCTGTTAATAAGGAGCCTGTCCCTACGGGCTCGCTCTCCAGCATCAAACAGCTTTCTTTTCCAACCCATGTATCTCCTTTAAAAAAGTTGCCACTGAGTCAGTCACTGAGAAAATAAAAAGGTTATTTCTATCTCTGGATGGACACGTAATGATTTTTTTATAGAAGAAAAGCCTGTTTTCTCTCTTTCACATTACCAGTCTTCCTGCTGTTTTATTCCTCATGGAACAGAGCAGCTGTCAGGAACATGCATGTGTTTTGCTGCAGTTGCATCCACAGTGACAACCAAAAATAATACAGGAGGGAGATAATTAACATATTGCTACTTTTCTCTTTGTACTGTGCTGCTTACACATGTATTTACTAACATACTGCTCTATCATGGCTCCCATCAGAGTTATAAAGTTTCCCTACATATGGGCTTTAAGCTTTTCTAAGCACAAATTTGACTTTTATTACAGAAACTTGATATAAGACAGTAATTTCAAAACTGACTTATTGCACACTTATTGGCTCAATTCGTGAAGTTTTATAAGATGCCATTATTTTAATTCCCAGACCCTGCTTACAGCTGCTGCTGCTCTTCTTGGAACACCTTTTTGCCTTGGCAAAATTGCAATGCTACAACCCCCTCCAGTTGGTAAACACAGAGACCGTTGAGCACTGAAACAGTATTCTGTATGCTTCTGTAAGCGATCCTAATGCCTGCTTGAAGGATTGAGTCAACACATTTGAAACCCTGAGTTTTCTGTGCATGACTATGCAGGCAGCGGGTTATCTCCAGAGCCAAGATTGTGGTTAGGACAGCGAGTGCAGCTGGAAACATGGTGTGGTGCAGATATACTTAACTTAGTTTTAAACAAGGTGGCTGAGGCAGTGGGAGGAGGCCAGCAGCTGGGGCTGCAAAACCCAACTGAGAGGCTGGCTAAGCCTGTGGGCAATTGGCCGCCTTGCTCTCTGCATCGCCGTGGCTGCTTGCTCAGGTCATACTGACTCCAGTCTTCTCAGCAGTACGACTTGGTGCTGCTGCTGCATGGAGGAAGAGGAGGAGGAGGAGGAGGAAGGCTGGGGGTGCACTGCAGAAATGCTCTGGGCAGCTGTCTCAGCAAGAGGCATTGCCTCACACATCTTCACCTCAGGGATGGCAGCAGCCTGCCAGGGCAGATGTCAGAGCTGTGAGTGCTTTCTGCACCCCATGCAGCCATTGCTGTGTTTATGCCACAGGCCTGCAGGTTGGTGAGATTAAAGCTAGTTCAAGTGTGTCCATGTTGTCTCCACTGAGACTCTTAGGCAGATGAGGTAAGGAACTGATGACACTTAGTATGGCTGGGGCGGAGTGGAGGGCACCGTGCTAGGTTGCAAACCAGGAGTAA
Source organism: Bolborhynchus lineola (assembly GCA_025448015.1). Classification (NCBI taxonomy): domain Eukaryota; kingdom Metazoa; phylum Chordata; class Aves; order Psittaciformes; family Psittacidae; genus Bolborhynchus; species Bolborhynchus lineola. The sequence goes on from JAOEHX010007838.1 coordinate 29,534, forward strand.
GCAGATCTTAATTAGCCTTTCCATCCTGCGTCTGAGCTTTCCCTTGGTATGGAGAGATTTGAAAACGTTGTTCGGTGTTGTTTGTCCTGTGTGACATATCTAAGGCTGAACTGCTCATAAAAAGTCAGTTTAATCTCCCTGAGTATTTGGTGAAGAGACCCAAATCGAGCTGTGAAGAGGCTGAAATTTCTTTTGATTGCTTTCATCTTGCAACATTCACAACAGGATCTTTAATTACTGACTATCATCATAGGATTTTTTCTGGAATTGCTTACTTTGAAGAGCAGAGCAAGCATGGCCCAGCATTCACTGTTTTGGGCTGAGAGAGTTGATAAGCAAGGAAGAAACACCAGTGGTTCTCTAAATCATTCTGCCAGTTGGCTGATGTTGTCTCTAATCTTATTCACCTATCTCTGAGGAACCTGCAACAGTGACTGGTAGTTTGTTCTTGCTGTAGCAGATTTTGTTTTCCATATGTCTCCGCATTCCTACATCTGGTGCAAGAAACCATAACAAAGCGAGCAAAACCATTACACTGCAAAAACCAAATGCGAAATGTTCTCGTGTGTTCTTTGTATGTGTGTATTTTAAAATGTGGCCATTTAGAGAGGTGTAAGAAGGCGGAAAACAGCCAGATTCATTTCAGCAGACATGTGGAAGGGTGCCTTAGTTGGGAGGTTGGTCCAAGGCAGTCCCTTGCTCTCTAACCAGTGAGAGCTCCAAGCTCATCTGAAGGGAAGTGGACAGAAGGAGCCTGGAGCTGAAAGTCAGGAGCTCTGAGTGTAGCTGCACTATCTGGAGCTGACTCTCTAGGAGTATCCTCGGTGCTGATATTTTTTTTACTTGATGAAACTTCTGTCCAGACTTTTGAAACTGACCCTCTAAGATGCAATTTCAGAACAAAGGTGCTGATATAACTTTAATTACCTTTATATTAATGCTAGTGGTTCAGCTTTGTTTAAACATCCAAACTTACTTCATTGAATATATCCATTTGTAGAGTGTATACTAAGAGTAACCTGAGTCTGTTGGTGCCCTAAGGGAAGCATATCTTATTTTCTGAAGCTCAGGGTAATTTCCTCTGTAGAATTGCTACCCTTCCACCAGCTAATAAGTAAAGTATGCTGGAGATTAAAAGGACTATTTAAGATACCAGGTGATAATTTGGCAATCCTACAATGGGAATATGCATTTTTGCTGCTTATTCATTTGTTTGCTTTGTAGTATTTCAGTCTGTAAATTTAATGTTTGAATTCAATACCCGGCAAGATGTCCCATAAGTTGTTAAGCTCTCCATTCTTGGCATTGTGAAAAGTTAAACATCTTTCAAACCTAGTATCTTGTTTCTAACACTGGCTGGCAGCAGGCATGAAGTATCAGAATAGTAATGCAGGGCATTTAGGGCTTCACCCATCTTCCAAGCCTCTAGAAATCAGTGGCTTAGTGATGCCCTATACTGACATCCACTATGATTAATAACCTGAGACATACCAGCCATAAAACTGATTCTTTTTGGTTTCCATAACTCAACTGCATGCAGTGTTAAAAATGTTTCTACACAAGCATTTTAAGCATCCGAAAAATTCACAGGTTACACAGGGCAAAGGATAGGTCCAAAGACAGTGTGGCTACCTCCAAACAGTAAATAGTCATTTCTTTCTTATTTGTCTCTGCCATGACACTTACAATACCATTGGTTGCTCTGTTATATAAGTTTTCCAAACTGAGGATGTCTAACTTAAGTATTCTGTTGAATGGCAAATGCTGTATAAACTGAGTGGTGGAGTTGTCACGGCTGAGGGGTGGGGATGCCATTCTGGACATGGCAACCTCAGGAAGTGGGCTTGTTTCAACATCATGAGGTCCAACAAGGCCAAGTACAAGGTCTTGCACTTGGATCAGAGCAGCCCCTGGTATCATACAAGCAGGGGTATCTCAAGAAGGGATTGAGAGCAGCCCTGCAGTGAAGGACTTGGGGAAGCTGAGGGATGAAAAACCACACATGAGCCAGCAGTGTGTGCTCACTGCACAGAGAAACAACAGTGTGCTGGGCTGCATCAAAAGGAGCGTGACCAGCAGGTTGAGGGAAGTGATTCTGTCCCATTTTCACTCCACTTTGGTGAGCCCCACCTGGAGTTCTGCACCCAGCTGAGTCCTCAGTGCAGGAGGCAAGCATGTTATGAAAGAGGAGCTCATTTCCTGAGCAGAATCAGACCTTTTCCACATCTTGTACTGCAGTCTTCTCTGCACTTACTCTGTTAGAGGACTGTCAAGAGCTGCACTTATTTTTTCCTCCTAACGATAGTATATTTTGGCATTCAAAAGCTTACAATTCAAACCCACCATCCCCAGACCTATCCCCAATGTGCCTGCTGATCACACAGTGACTGTTTTCACATTTCCACTTCAAAACTATTTGAAAACTTAGGAAAGGATAAACCTGGTCCAACAACCACGTGGACCATAACTTCATCTGGGAAAGGCTAGTTTCCCCTAGAGCTTTTTGGGACCTGCACCACTGCCCTTCTCTGTGCTTAATAAGGCCTATGGGCATACAGCTGATTTAGTGGAAACTAACAGTCAGAGTTTAAATATGTTCTGATGACAACTGACTTTACTTGCTAGAGCTGTTGCACAAGGCTGTTGCTAATGATTAAAGCAGATGGACAGGAGGAAGAAAGCAGAAAGCTCGAATGTGTGAGAGGTGAAAGGGCAGGAGAATTAGCCCAGAGATTTCCTGTGGTCTGTGGGTGTTTTGTGTTGTGTGCTAAATCAAAGAATTGTTTTCAGTGAATAAAAGTGCTGTACTTCAGCAGCTTAATTACAGCTAGCCTTTTTCTCCTGCCACAGTGGGAGTGGGCACTATTTTAGATGTGCTTGGAGTATAAAATTGCCTCACTTTACCTTTCTGCTTTATTATTCTGCAAACACTTAATTTGGGGTGACGCTGCCAAAGGCCAGGCTGTGAAACATTGCTCAGGCTGTGCAGCACAGCATTGCACGAGGCAATGGGGGAGGTGAAGGGAAGACCCCCGGCTGGCTTAGGTGTTAGCCAGCAGCTGCCCACAGAGCTGACGAAGTTGTTGCATTTGCTGTACTGAAACTTTGCAGGACTTTTTCTTTACATTGACCTTCATATAGTCCTACTATCATAACATCATCTTTAATTTATTGTTACTGAGCAGCTGCTATTGCTCCTGTCCTGGTGTGCTTTTCCAGTGCCCCTCATCCACCTTGGAGAGGAGCACAGTCAGACTTGGGTGTAAGGGACCAACCCCAAGAAGGGCATGCTTTGGTTATGGATTGTCAAGAGGGATAAACAATTCCAGGAGGAAGCTCTGAGGTGCATTGGAGTTGGACTAGATGACCTTTGAATGTCTCTTCCAACCCAAACTATTCTATGACTCTATGTTTCTTGCCATCTTTCTTATGCATTACCTGTTGCATTTCTGGATAGTGTTATCTACATAAAAACCCTATTTATTTTTAAACCTTATTTTCTCACTTTCATGTCCTGTGCTAAAGTACTGTGCACTCCTTTTGTGTTTTACTCAGGTTTAAACATAATCTTTGGATTTCCTTGAATGACACCCAAAATGCCCTGATTCCACCTTCATTTGCCAGAATATCTGTGTAAATGAACTCCTAACTGTATCATATTCTGCTTTATATGACCATGGTGATACCAAAATGTTCTTCTTTAACCTCAAGTGAAGAAAATATTAAATATATTTTAATTCTATCTTAACACAAATTGCAGCACAACTGCTGCTATATTTATTCCAGCATCAACTGCATTCTGAATTAAATTAAATGCATTCTTTTGTCAAAGAAAGCATCTGCAATTCAAAGCAAAAGTTGTGGTTTTGCTTTGGTGAATTTTATAATTCAAACCTGGAAGGAAATAATTTTGTGTAAACATATGAGGAAAAAATGTAGTGCTATCCATCAAAGTTCTTCAAATTCTGTTGTTCAATATCTGCTTTTGCGAGGAGCTGTCTTTGTGTCTGCATTGGTCTCAAAAAACAAAATTATTTTATTTTCAAATTAATTATTCCACTAAGTAAAAGTTAAGTCTATGTAAAAATATCAACGAAACAATGAGAAAACTCTTTGCAACTCACATGTCTGGAAAAAACACTCCACTTGATGATTCCAAATAGTAACAATGATGATGTAAGGAAGTGCTATAAATTTTGCAATGCACAAGAATTCCAAAATTAGCCTCTTTTTTTTTTTTTTTTTCCATCTTTCTGCTGCTATTTTATTGTTGCTTTCGGGTGCCTATTCCCTGTAATTTAACATTTGGAATAGCAATTTGGTTTAACCTCTCCAATAAAACCAAGAGAGTTTCTCTTTCTGTTTTTGGTTGAAAGTCTCTGCATATTTTAGGCAAAAAAGAATTCTCTGTTCTGGAAAAATCCATTTGTTGTGAAGAGATAAACCTGGAGAAAACTGAGGACTTTGTACATTCTGGTGAAGATAGGTAAACAACAATCAGGAAAAAACTTGTGCTGAAAATCAGCATGATTTTCCATTTGTATATGTGTGGGCAGACTAAAGGCACGGATAAAATATTTAATGGAGTTTGGCTTAAGATGAAAAAAGAACCAAACCAAAATAACTTTTGTTCCTGAAAAAAAAAAAGGAAAAAGGGGGCGACCCCCCCCGACAACTTTTGTTCCAGTAATGTCTCTCCAGCTTTGATTTAAGCTTTAGTTTCATTCAAATGAAACCACTTAGTTTTGTCTGGTTTCATAAGAAACAACCATGTTTTGCCAAACATAATAACCCAAGTTCAGTCTAAATTTGTCTCACATTTTCTCCAAATTCAATAAATATTAAGCAGGTTGGACCAAGGTTTGAGGTTTCTAATGGCTTCCGTGACTGTGTTTGGCCTCCTTTGATAGTTTGATGCAGAAAGAAAACAGTTCTGCTGAAATCTAGAAGGTGGTGTACAAGGAAGGCAGATGGAGGTCTGGGTAGACATGTTTGTCTGGTTCCCCAGAATTGTTTAACCCATGAAAATCTCTTTTATAAGGCACTCTAGTGACAACTAGCCATGCATGTGGTTGTAGGCATTATGAATGTTTCAATGACAACCCATGTCCCCAGTCCCCCAGCTGAATGAGTTATTCTTCTCCAAGTGATGCTAAATTCCAATCCTTTGATTTCAGACAATTATTTTCTTTTGTCTGGGTGATACTGTGTAAAATTACAAAACAATGTAGGATACTTTTAATCTCTATTTATGCACACGATCTTCTTGATATTACTGCACTTCTGTAACTGGATAGGTATTTACTGAGCCTGGAGACAACCCTCCCTATCAATTGAAAGATTTGCGGTTAGATGGATATTCTTAATTTGTTGAGGAAATAGGGAACCATGGTGATCACATGCCTTAGAGATTAAAAAATCCTGATTTATAATGGTGCTCCAAAGTTTGCAACACTCTCATTTTATAACTTAGTCCTGCCATCCATTCAGAATTGTTTCATTTTAGCTTCCAAGCAAAAATGTCCTTGGTGAAGTAACATTGTCAAATTTCCTTGAGTACACAGAATTGTGAAATTTCCTCTTGGCAATTTTGGGATAAGGGAATGTTAAAGACAAAATGAACAAACACATGAAAAAAAACAAAGTAATTTGGCAGTAAAGTGTGAAACAATCTGAGACAAGTTATGTACATAGGCTGAATTTAATGTCAAACTTTTTAAGAGTTAAATAACGTATTTTTTTTCTGCTCTATTAAGTTCATATTTTTGCTACATTTGAGGAAAAAATAAAGTTATTTTAAAATGTGATATAGACTACTTTTGCATTAACTAAACTACAGTTAAAAGAGACACAGTCACAACAGGAAAAATACTGTCTGCATTTAATACCAGTAGAAGTAAAGAGTTGATATTAGCTACTTCCCATCACAAACCATACCAAATTAGTTGAGGTTAGTAATTTTGCTTGTTTATGGACACTTTGGTCCCGACTTCTGTACATATGTGAGAGACTCCTGTTGTATGTACTGTGATGCAGCATAAGCAAAGAGCAGCATATAAAGCATATAAGCAAAGATAGCATACAAAGCTATCTTTCAGACACATTGCACCTAGTAACATATGATGGCAATTATGAAGGACAGTGAGCTTGGATAAAGCGATATGAACAGACACTTGAAATACCCAGGGCTGGCTCCAAGCCTCCTGGTTTTGTTTAAACCCCATGCATTGCCTGTGTTGGGGATGCCAGTGGGACCTTGAGGTGGGGGAGAGCTGGTGCTGGGACTGTTTGGCACAGTCTGATTTATGTTCAGACTCCACCTGTGTTCAAAACTGTGCTTGTGTTACTGGTTTATCTCTGGATATAGCAGTAGGGGACAACTGAATGTATCTAAAGCAAAGTTTAAATTTTTTTCCAGTTACCAGATGAATCTACCATTTGAGCCAGGGAAACAAACAAAAAAACCCACCCTGCTTGCTTTGCAGCTGCCTTTGGATGGAAGAGTATGAAAAATGGAAAGCATTTTCTTTCCTGTAAAATTGCGCGGCATTATTTTTCTAAATTATCAGTTTTATCACTTGGTCATGGCTGCTCAGGTATTCATTCATCTCAGATGTTTGTTCTGTATTAGTGCGAACAGTTTATCTTTGGGGCAGGTGAGTAGTGCCTGTGAGATACATCACATAGACAAAGAGGAGACAGCGCACCTGAAAAATTTGAAACCAAGAGGGGAATCAAAGAAATTGAGATTCAAATATTTAAACAGTGCGCTGGCACTTCAAATACTGAGAGCAAGGAAGCTGGTGAAAGCAGGGAGCAAGGGAAAGATGAATTATATACTGCATGTTTTATTTCACTTCTGAAATGACACAAGGAAGAGCTATAGATAAGGTTAAGGGAGAATTGAAGGTGCCAAGACCAAAGAGGGGTTCAACTACAAACCCCCAAGTCACATGTACAATTTCTTTTTTTTTTTTTCTTATTTGCTCTGGATAGGAGAAGTGCTGGGATGTGACACAGTGGAAGAGCTATGAAAGAATCAGCACTGCTCAGAGATTGCCTGCTGTCGCTCTGATCATGGCACAGCAAAGGTGAGAGGAATCCCCTAGCCAATGTCAAGGGATGGCAGAGCATAATGCGTGCAGAAAGAGCAAGGTGGAAGTGAAGGCTGAGTGGAAAGTCATGACCCCTCTGTTCCGCAAGGACAGCTAATAGAGGGGAGAAAAGGAATTAAACAAAAAGAGAGTAAAACATGCTGAAGACTAGAAAGTAATTTAGCAAAAAGGCTCTTGTAGAACGGGGTCTGCCTTTGCTACATGTAGCCTGAGAGAACTAAGCCTGGATATGTGGGAGCCAGTCCAAAACTGTAAGTTAAAAAAGGGTAAGAAAACATACCAGCAGGAGTGCTGAATTAAGAGCAAGAGCAAGCATTCTTACAGGTCACTGGAAAATCAGCGTCTGCCAGTCATTACCTCACTGTGACCACAGATATCTTCTAGCCAAAATGTAAAGAAAAAACATATTAATCTCAGATATCCTTGTGTGTGTATTCTAGATCCATGATGATACACTGATGATTCTTAGGTCCAATTGACATCAGTAAAGAGGTAGAGATTGAGCCCTGATATTGGCTTGTAACCATCTGCTCTGCTATTTCATAACGTGGGTCTCTGCTCCAGGCCTGAAGGCCAGCCTCTCAGTGTTAACAGGATTTGTCCTGCATAACTGAAGACAGGAGAATGCCCTTAGCTCCACAAAAAAGAACATAATGCTCTTTTGAGAAAAGATGGTTCGTTTCAGGGTGGCAGTTGTGTAGCAGAGTCCTTGTAGATCCTGCTGGAGGATGCTGGTGGTGGAACCAGCCACTGTTTTCTCACATTTTGACAAAATTGCAACAACAAATCACAAGCTTGGGACAAGCTGAAAATGAAGCAGAGGCCTGGACACCAAATGTTCTTTGTTTCATGGGGTGCAGTGAAAACAATGGTAAAAGCAGTTGGCAGGTCATATTTTAATGACCGAACTTTTCCATTGTTTCATATTAATTTTCATAAATACTCATTAGTGTGACACATAGAGTTGACTTGTGTAACAGTTCGAAGTGTCTGAGGCCGTTCTGTTCTTCTAACTCTTTTATCACTTGCACATCTAATACTGACAAGCTGGGCAAGCAGAATGCCAGTCTGCTTTGTTCCTCCAAGTAGCTCAGTTCTTCCTCTTCTACCTGCTGTGTTAGCCCTGTATTTCTTCCCTATTAGACTGTCTGGTAGAAGACTAGTTGAAGGGAACCTCACACTGCACTCAGGCTTCTGCCTTTACAATTATCATAAACTTCTTATGTGCTATGTCTTCTTACCATACTGTACCTACTATGCTTCATTCACCAAGGAATCAGAAAGCCTAATGATTTTCTTTGCAGAAGAAAATGTATAGATACATTTACTAAGCAAGTCACCTCTAGCTTCCTTTTCCCAATATTTTCTGCAGACTTTGGGGTCCCAGCTCATGTTTTCTTTAGATATAAAGCCTGAGTGGTTTATTATTCTTTTCATCTCCTCTGCTATTATTATTTAAGTAGTGGTTCAGAGAAATGTCTCAGCAACTGTACAAATGAACAACAGACTAAAAGAAATTTGTCTCTATTGTAGACAAATTAAAATCTTGGTAAATTAGAAGATTAAAAGTTCCAATTAAATAAACAAAAAGGTGAGGAAAGTGAAGAATAAACATATATTTTCTCTGAAAAGTTGTGACAAAGCTCTGATAGTAAGGAGAACAGAAGGCCTTTGAGAGCTGAGTCAGGGCTGCAGAGATGTGGTCAGTGTCCCAGCTGCTGGAGACAACCTCATGCAGACCCCTGTCACTGTTAGCTGTAAGGGCAGCAGAGACCTCATCCTCAGCGCTACTGTGTGTGCCAAGCTCAGAAGGGACTGATTGCCATTGTGGACTGAAACACACAATTACTAATACGGGCTGTTGCTCAGCTCTTGTTGGGATTCATTGCATTACACAGTGATCAAAAATCAAGAAGGGCCATAGATATCATATATATATCTGCTGCTTCAGGATAGCTGAAAAGAGTCCTTAAAGCAGCTGGGTGGTATCTTGTACGTAGCTTACACCAGGTGGTCAACAACCTCCACCCCAGTGCCAAGATTGGCACTCAGCATGTTGTGGCTGACACGCAGCAGGACTGGGTGCAAGGCCAGAAGGTGGGAAACACCGTATAGTAAAAATGGTGCCTGTGAGGGGCGTCAGCTCCTGCATCCTGCCTTCACTGACCTCAGGCTAAGAGTTCAGAGACAGATGCTGCTCTGTGGCACCATTCTTCTCTAATGAGCAGCAGCTCGCATATTTCTATGGGCACACATCTCTAGGAAAGAAAACCAAAGTCTGCCTCACTTCCCTTAAAAATATTCCTGCTGCAAACCTAAGAATTCTATGTGCACTCAATCAAGTCTTCCATTATGTAGGCTTCATATTTTCTCTGAAGGCTTCACATGAACCTCCTCTCTATGAAATGAAGCAGTCAGTGCAATTCACTGTACACGGCATGTCCATTTGAGAAGCTTGGGCTTCATATCATCTACACGGAAGAGGGTCCTTCTGCCATCAGATCAACCCCAGAAAAGGCTCCTAACTTGATTTCCAAAATTGCTAAACATGTGTTGCACATAGTGCAAAAGCTCAGCGACTGCTCAGCAGCCCTGAATGTCAGACTGCCTGCATGACATCTTGAAGTTCCTGAAGTACAGGGTGGTCCACAGTGGGTTTGATGCTGGCATGAGAAAGGTTGTTTCACTGCACGGGAAGAAAAAATCACTGTGCTCTGTGGCCAAACAAGAAATTCGTGGGGAAAATGCAGCAGTGGCACAAAAAAATGTGGTGCAAGCTGAGGCAATCATCACTCCAGCAAGCACAATGAACACCTTCTGGCTACATGTATGGCTACATGTGTTATACGTTAGACTTACACATGTTAACTATACCCATATATTTTTTCCTTCTGTAGAGATAGCCAAACTCTGGTACTGAAGACCAATTGACTGACAGACATAACATGATCCACTGGATTCATAAGCCTACGGGCACAGGGGGCCCAAGATGACTGCTGAGCTGCTGACCAGTAGCTAGACCTTGGGTGACTTTCCTTCTCTGCTACTGCTGTTGGTCATCTGTTCCCTGCAATTGTAAGCTCCTATCAGGAAACACCAGAAGGAGCTGGGGGAATAGAGGTAGCTATTTCTAGTAAGTGCTACTGCCTGCTGGTGATTAACTTCACCTTAGAAGGGGCTTTGGGGTTGAGCAGGATGGCTTAGGTGGAAGGACAGGTGTAGATATGGAGTTAGGAAGAGAGACAAAGGTTGAGTATACACTTGGAGATAACTGGGTTGTGAGGAACCACGGGAAATCATTATCTCCTTCACTCAAGGCAGGAACTTCTGTGCCAAAACAGTATATAACAGATGTGTTTCTTCTTACAGATGCTACCAGTACTAGAAATTGCGCAACCTGTGTCAGAAGCACCTTCCAGTGCTTAAGGATCCTCATGGCTAGTGGGTTTTCCTAATGCTTGACCTCATTCTTCCCACTCCAATTTAAGCATGTAACTTGTCACATCTAAAGGGAGGTGAAAAGAGCAAGAATAAGTCTTTCCCCTTTGGCAGCTATCATTCAAAGCATTCAAAACTTATTACTGTTTTTCATCTCTGATTTCTTTTTCTTTTTTTTTTTATTTCTCCTAAACTAAGCAGTTCAAAATACCTTCTATCTCCTTGTTTTCTTGAGCTCTGCTTTTTCTCACTCTCTTTCTCTGTCTTTGAGCCCCTCTTTTCACATCATTTTGAAGAGCTGCATCCAAGACCAGGCTCTGTACTTCAGCAGAAGTCCTCCAAGCAAGCCAAAGGATGTCTTACAAATGTTGTTCCTGTTTATAACCCCAGCATTCACCTTTCCTACAGCTCCCAGAATCTGTAGGTCACATTTGATGTCTAAGCCAGAGTCACCCATAGGGTCTTTCTTCCATGAGGCCTGTGTAACAAGCTGTCTCTCCTGAGGAATTTAGGCTGCCAATTATTGAGAAATAAAGGACGCCCAGGACAAGCTAGAAAGCCAATGCTTTGACACATGGTTCTTTTTGATACATACCATTATTTAATGGGCAAGAAATGGAGAACTCAACACAACTAAAACTGTTCACCCAAGTCTACAGAGATCTGTGTGGCCCCAAAGCTGGTTTGATTTGCCCTCCACTGTCCAAGGCCTTGTCACAAAGAAATCTGCTGGAACAATAATAGCAGCCGTAGCAGAACGGAAAACAGAAGCAGCAAGGTTTGCAAGAGCTGGATGCTAGCCATACATCTGGGCAAGCCCACTACACACAACCCATGATGCAAGCCCTGCTCAAGGCAAACAGAAGTGAATTTATGCCCAACCTACCTGCAAGCTTTTAGCAATTGAGGAATGCCCTGGAGTGCCCCTCCTTCAGCATTAAAGGACCATTTATTTCTGCCATGGAAAAGGGCATAGCTAGGGTAGAAAGAAAAGTCTCAGGGTCTTCACACTGGAAAGGTCCTCTTTGCAAAGGTCCTCTTTGGCCTTCCAGCAGGAACTTATGCCTTGTTCCTTCACTCTGTGTTCTCTTAATTTGGGCATTAGGTTAAAATTCAAAACTAAACTAGTTAAAGAAAATCCCTCTCAATAAATATTTTTGAAGTGATATTTTACTTTTGATTCATAGTCCTAGCAATACCCAAAACAGTGGGAGCATTTCAGTTGTCCTTGGTTTGAAAACAGTTTGCAGAAGGTACTCCACTTCTCTACGTAAAATTCACTGCTTAAGGCTTACTCTTTTCTTTATTTTTAGACAAAGCACAACCTCTTGATATGACTGTGGTTAAAGGGTACTCTGTGTGTGTACATGGGGGGGGAGCACACAACGGTTTTTATTTTCTTACTTTTAATGGGGCTATTTTGCGAGGCTGAAAAAAATTGTTAAACTTGCCTTAATTGATTGTTTAACGTACCATAGTGGATTTGTCGTTTAAACATAGCCCATGGTTAAAGTTCCCGTTGCATTGTATTTGAAGTAGGTCCTTTGTGCTTTAAAATGAAAACTGTAAAACTTTTGGTGTTTAAGGCTTTCTGACTCCAAGTTAATTGTTTTCCTTTAATATGAGCAGAATTAAAGATATTAAAAATCGACTGCTGGAGCACATAATTGTGGCCTCCCATCTATTCTTCTTGTGGAAATGAAAGGAATATTGAAAGAGTTTCTATTTTACAATACCAGAGGTGGCCAAGCATTTACAACTCTATATATTCTTTTAGTTGAATTCTTCTAAACCTCACGCCTGGCTAGCAGTTTTCTTCCAGACGATTTTCATTTTCAAAACATTCACATCCAATAAACTACACGAAACATAGTGTGAGAGAAAAAAGGGGACAGGAAATGGTTCTGTTGCATGGTTATTACATCCTATTGCCTGTGGGTTGCTTTGTTATGAGTTTTAACTATGTAAATATGACGTATATGACATCAGAATTTAATCTAAAGCTACTAGGTGGGAGATAGAGTGTGACTTTATTGTTAAGGCTAAAATCAACTGGGTGTTGACAGGTCTCAAAAGTCACTGAGTATAAGCTTGAAAAGGAAAAACTCAGACTGATAAGCTGTTCCTTGATTGGCAACTTCAGGCTTGACTGCAAGCATTGAAAACAGTTGAGCAAATGGAGGAAAAAAAGTTTTATTTCATAAGAAACTACACTGGGAAATACAGGAGGATTTATAGGCTGATGTAGCACAAAAACCTAACAAAAACAGGTGTGAGGGTTATAGAATCTGGAAACTGGGAGAGGACATTGTCCGTGAATGATTTTCCCATTATGGTTTAATTAACCTTGTAAAAGCCCCTATGCAAAAATAATGCCATGATGTGAGTTAAAAAATAAAGCACGGGTGTCCACTAGCTTCAACTTTCAACAAATCGTATGTCAACAGCTCATGGCAAGGAAGAACGTGGGTTGAAAAAGATGGGAAGAAAACAAGAGAAAAGGATTTCAGTGGGAAATAAATGCACCAGGGAAAACAACACAGCGATTTTTCATCTTTCTAGTGAAGTCAGACCAATTTTTGGCACTGTAAAATCCATTATGGAGACAATAAAATAAATACAGTTTAAAGTAGCAGTTTTGGGTTGATTGAAATGTTATGATAGCTACACATGCTATATCTTATCAAATATTATCCATAAGGAAGCATTCAATTCATATTGTGCCAATTATCATACTCTGTGCATCATAAACTTTTATTACTTGTTATGGAATGCCACTCAGCCAACTTTTTATTCAGATATTGCATCATCAGATTCAGATGGAAAACATATTCTAATGTGGCAAAATGTTAAAGAAATCTAATACTCTGGGGCTGAATGAAAATGTTAAGGTTCATCTCCTGGATAAGAAAAACAATTTATGAATGCAATATTCATTTCCTGAGGTGGGCATAAGCAAAAATCTCATCTGAAACTTAAAACCAAGATGTTGGCCTTCACTAGTTTCCTTAGTTTAACTCATTGATGTCATGTATTTATGGACCACTGCTAAGACCCCATCTGCGAAGGACTCATTTTTTTCAGCTGTCCAGATCACTTTTACAGGGAACTCCTTGTATAATTGCATGTGCTGAGACTTGAACCTCAAGGGCCAACAGATCATGTTTCACTTTTAATATATTACTGGAGAATATCAAAATAATCTATTTGTTTAATCTTGATCATGCCACCTGATTAACACTTTGACACCCTGGATCACAGATGTTAAGTACTACAGGGTAAGGTTTCAGTGGAGCATACAAACTATAATGAGGCTTCCTGAAGTTACAGGCTGGAGGTTAATATATTTATTTAAGCATTTGCAGTACACAAAGCAGTGCTGCAGTTATCAAAAATCAGCTTTCACAACATTCATAAAAAGCACCCATTGGGGTGAGTGTTAAAGTTGGCAGCAGCTTGTGGGGTGGGGTGGGATTATGCCTCCTGGAGGAAGTGGCAAAGTGCTTCTGATTTCTCTTTCAGGGGCTTCACGAGGCAGGAAGGGTACAGTAATAGAAATTCAGTTCAAAGGACTTGTGGATAAGTGACTTGTAATGGAATATCAGACCACTTCTGATGCTCCTCCTCCTTCTACGTAGAAACAGTTCACAAGCAAAGAGCAAGACTCCCCAGACCTGCAGCGAACAGTTAGGAGTCAGGTAACATCTTCAGTAATGCCTTCAGGTATAGCTGGCTCACTGAGGACCAGGTCGAACTCTGTTCTCCGACTTACTGGATCAGAGTGCATAATTTGCAGTGTGCATTGCTTCACCCACCAAGAGACCCATCAATTTCAACGACAATTCACAAATGCAAGGTAGCTTAACAGCCCTAGAAAAATATCTTTCTGAAGGAGATTCTGATTCTTTTCTGTCTAAACTCCCATGGTCTGACTTTGTAAGTTTACTGACAGCAACTACATGGTTTTGTAAAAGCATCCCAGGATCATTATAGATATTAAATATATGGCAGTGTATCAAGGAGTGAGTCAGTTCGCTCCACTCTGCCATTCTACATTGGTCCAAATACCTGTTCCAAGCTTTATTCATCTGCATCACTCTTGTTTGAGTAGAAAGCAACCAGAGATGGGAGGCAGTATGTTATGATCAATTTATCTAGTCTGTATGACTGAATAGGGAAAGACCTGTACTTAGCTTCTTCCAAGCACTTCTGGCAGTTTCTCTGTCTATGCTGCAGCCGAAGACCAGGTGAGGTATCCTGCTGTAGGAGGCCTCTATTCTCATCACTGGAGAATATGTACCTGCAGGGGTGAAGTCGGCCAGTCTGTCATGAAGGACCTAGTACCTGTGTGGGAACCCTGTATTGTCATAAGCATTGCCCCAATGGAGATATCTGTATCAGTGGATAGGGAGTAGGGCAGGATCTATTGTCTTCAGTATAGTGAGTGGGAGACCAACTGGAGGTTACTACGTCACTGCTCCCACAAGGAGACTGGATTTATAACAAACAGGAGTCACCAACCTTCCCTGATGTTGCATTGAGTATATCAAGATCTTCACCTAGTTGAAAAGTCCAGCATATGTACCACATAACTCAAAAAACTAAGGGGAGAAAGAACACTGCCAGATGACAGATAATCTGCACGTGTCCAACCGTTCCACTGAGAAGGAAACAACCAGGATTCTGTCAAACTTGGTGATTGTCATCTGCTGTAGCCTCATGTGGGACTCTTCTTCCTATCCCTGAGCATCCCAGTTATCCAACAGAACATTGCTCTTGCTGCTCAGATGGAGCAGTCTCAGCTTAGGAAACAACTCCTGCATTACTTGTGAGCTAGCTACCTGTGCTTCAAGAATCATTGATTGCTTGGCCACTGCTGGTTCTTTTTCAGCTATTTTATTTAGCTGCCTGAAGTAAAGAAAAAGGCAGCATGCTCCCAGAAGTGCATATTTCCATTCTGTGAAATATGACCTGCTCCTAAGTCCTTGATCTCTCTTTCCCAAATAAGAAATCTTAGCTATTCCTGGTTTACCCTGGCTGAGAATTTGTTGGCATCTATGTGTACATGATACCAGGCTCTTTGCTATAAATGCCTCTAACTTGCCATTGCATCTAAGTACTTTCTGAACAAAAAGCTAAGAATCTAGAGATCCTCCATTTCAACTTCTTTATGTGACCCTTTGCTCTCCAAGGCTGCATTTTTCGCTTTCTCCCTAAAGAGAAATACTCTATCCCTTCTTCCCACTTTAGTGGCAGGCAAAGCCAGATTCTATGTCTTTACAAATGAGTTATTTTGTTGTTTTGTTTTTTAATAAGTCAACTAACTGTTGCTGGTCGAAAACAAGCCACAGTCCTAATTGCAAAAGAGAAAGGATGTAATCTTGTAGCCCAGGCTGTTTGCCATCTCAAGGACTTGCTTAGGGGGAAGAAGAACAGTAAGTACCCCCATTGTATCTCTCAAACTTTTAGTAGGACTTCTACATTCATTTTTTGAATACATTTTTCCCCCTTTTTATTAGACCACATTGCCAGAAGTGCTACCTCACAGCCCTGGAGTCCCTTAGCAATGTCATAAAAGCAGATCCATCAGCAACTACCAGACCCAGTCCAACAAACCAGTGACAAAAGAAATGTGAATATAACCAAAACTGGTTCGTGGGGCAGCAAAAAAGAGCAAATAGTTGTGCAACATATTGTTGGGTTTTTTAAACTCTCTTTGGAGTAAGACTATTTTTCCCATTCAGTTATGCTTCAAATCTGACACATTATACAGGAACATTTATCAATGAATTTCATAATCCTTCTGACAGAATTTACCACTAAATTGCTGCTGTTATTACAGATGCAGGAAGACTAGGGGCCTTGATCCAAAACTCAGCACTAAAAAAGATGTGGAACTCAATACTAGAAATTATGTGGGAACCTCAGCCACACAGAGGAGCCAAAGGGGCAGAAGGAGGGCATTTGTTTACTTCTGTGCCTTTCCAGGACAGCTGGAGTGACACTGCTGTCAGAGCAACAGGTTGGAGAGCCCAACATTTCCAGTCAATGTGAGCTTGATCTGAGAATAAATACCTTGGCAAACCATTTACCCCAGTAGCAAATCAATGTTTCTGAAGCAAATGTTCCTGGCTGCCCCTGTCATGGATCCAACCTGTAATCAGCTGGACAGACACGTGCACTGCAGTTCTCATCAAAGAGGGGATGTTGATCCAAGCAACTTGTGACTCCAGCACTGGGAGAAGAGACGAGTGATTGAGATGCTTGGGCAGCAGAGGCAGTAGTAGGAGAAATGTGATCGTATTCAGCAAGGTTGTTAGTAGTTATGTTGTGACCACTGTGTTTTTAGCGCAACCTTCCATCTTCATTCTTCTGCGTGCACCAGTAACATTCCCTTACAACCATATCTCATTTTTGCCAGTAAAAACAACTCTGCCTAGTCCTTCTGCCAGAGGTTGTAAAGTAGTAACAGGAGCCATCTGCAAGCAGCTGGGGCAGTCTGAATCGGGTGCTACAGCTCCATCAGCTTTATTCCCACTCTTTTTTAAGCTCCAGGGCCTCTATGTAACTGGGACCTTGCCCTGGGACTTGACTGTGGAACAAACAAAACCATCTCTTCCAAGAAGCAAACAAAACGCAGAGGAGAGTATGGCTCATGCCAAGGTCCTCCTCACAGAGTGGCAGGGAGAATATGAGCTAGTCTATAATGGTGGAGATCTATCAGGACACCCAAAATATCTTGGACTTGTCCTTTAAAAGACAGCCAACCATATCAACAGTGTATCTGGGAACAGAAAGTAACTTATCCTGGCACCTGTGCAAAATCTGACCTCTCCATGGATCTGATGTGGAGAGAAAGGATTTTGCTAGGGAAGAGGAGGACCAGCAGCAGCATGATTAATGTAACGGTCCCCAACTGCAATTAAAAGGGAACTCTGTTCCCTGTCTTACAGCACTGAGAGTTAATAAGAAAAAGCATCTTGATACTTGTCCCTTCTCTTTCCCCTAGAACTCCTCTCAACCTGCATCATCCTAAACTACTGCCCTTGGGTGCTGAGGATAGGAAAAGACAGTGCTCAAGCTATTCTTGTACTATCCAGAAGAAAGTTCATAGAAATGTTGCATTTTCTTCTTAATTACCATATGCTGGTGCAGAACATTTCCTTCTTTTGGGTAAAACATCGTAGTCCAGTGAAACTGGTCAGGATAAAGGGAGGCGTGTCCTTACCCCTACAGCCCTACAGACTCAGGATTTATACTTCGAAGTAAGTAGGTGCAAGATATTATAGTGGCCTCACCAGGAAAAGACTTTTATGGCATTATTTGCTTTGCTCCTGTGCCATGGGCTTGGATATGTCAGGTTGGTACACACACATCTTGCTTTCTAGCATTGTTACATGCTGCGATGTAAATACTGATATCAGTGTACATTAGCTTGGTTTCTGCAGTGAATGCTGACACGCACAAACAGGCAAACTGCAAGTGCATCAGCTATGTTTGCCTAAGGATATTAAGGACAGATCAGTTTTGAAGGACAGATATATCTCTCATCTATCTTTTCTTCTGTTTTCTTGTAGATGCTTGGCTAGTCTAGAAGGGCTTAAACTATGTGAAGGAAAAGAAAATAGAGGGACATGAGAAACAAGAAAGATACAAGGTCTGAGGAGATCGTGTTTTTTCTAAGTGGTGGGCCTTTTTCAGCATGTAGTGCCTCATAATTAATTGAAAGTTATCTTCAGAATGTAAATGGGAAAACAGTGGCTTATTGACTAGTTTAAATCTACGGTATAAAGCAGCTGTAAATAGATTTATTGATTTACTTGCTGACTAAACTTTGGTCAAATTCTGCTTGGACTTACATCAGTGTAAATCTGGAAGAATTCCATCCATTTTCAGCGAGAGCAACTTTTCTCACTCCCTAAAGATCATTATGTTCCTTCAACACTTACTCTTTATACTGCCAAGATAAAGAGTCAGATGTTTTGATTTTTCAGTTCCATTTCCAGAATGCAGTTGTTCTATGTTCTGACAACATATGAAATTAATATGTTTTTTCCTACTTAATACAGGAAAATTAGCGAAAAGTTCAACCTTGCTGTTATGATTTTTGTTCCCTTGTAAATTTTTTTTCTGAGTAATGCCAAAAGTCAGGACCAAGGGAAAAAAAAAACCAACATTCTACTGAAGTGTCTTCTTACTGAAGTGTTGGCATTCCCAGAAAAGCAAAAAATCAGGAAAGGAGCATTTGGTGCAGCCTTCAGTGCTCACTTTGTTGGACAACAGGCTGCCCTGGTAGAGGTTTCAACAATGAAATTACTGCACATGTATTTGCTTTAATGCCTCTGTTGTTATCATGGGTCTTTTTAATGGCGGTGTTGGTTGTTGCCAGATGTTCTGCTCAACAATGCTTCAGCACACATGGGAATACTTGCGATGGTCAATCAAGTGGGCTGGCAAAATAGAAACAGATGGCCATAGATGTGTGCTCTAACACATCCTTAATGAAATGAAACCCTTGCATAGATGATTACATTGCAGTATTCGCCGTTTGCCTATCCTCACGTCCGTCCATCTCGGGTTAAATACCACCTAGTGACCTAGTTTTGAATTGCAAGTTGTTTATTCACCTATTCTAATTTCTGCTGCATTGGGTCTTAGAAAAGGTGATCCAGTGCAGGGAAAACTGCAGGAAAACTGCTAATAAAAGCAGATGTAAAAACTACAGCCTGACTTGAAAAGTGTACCAAATGGAGTAGAAAAGTGATAATGATTTATTTTCTTTTACCCTTCAGTGTTTTTTATTAAATAACATAGGGGATGTGCATCATCGATCTACAGTACAGATCTAATCCAAAGCCACTCATGGTCCATTAGTACAATGAGAGTCAAATGCTAATAAATGCTCTGTGAGAGCAGAGATGTGTGCCAAACCAAATCCTAGCTATACAGCTTCCCTTGGTTTTCCTGGGCTCTTTAGCTAAACAGTAACTGTTCTCAGACGGAATCAAATGGGCATGAGGGGGAGAAATCTAGCAAGAAATGCTGACAAGTTGGTACCTTCTGCAAGTTACTTGCATGATCTTTTAGTGCTTTGGCATTGAACTCTAAATTAATTGCTAAATTCAGGAGATTCTAGGGTTAACAACATGGCTTGTCTCATCTATAGGGAGACTGTGAATATATACTTAAATATAAAATAATTTTGCCAATTCTATTTTTTTTTTTAAACAAAACCCCACAACCTCCAATCAAATACCCATTTGATTAAGAAAAATTATGGGGCTGGACAAGGATAATAACTAAGATGTTCTTGAATATGCACCCAGAATAGGCTTTTCCTTGCAGCCACAAGAACTAGAAACTTTGCTTTTTCAGAAAACTTGCTGAGATTTAAATAATGAAGGCCTCCACAGAAGCCCTTAGGAGGCTCACAATAGCATGGTGACTGCAGGCAGTTCTATAGCCAGAGAGTACAACTCTGCTGTGTCCAGAATACCTGATGAAGAAGTGTTAATAAGCGGGGTGGAGTAAGGGGAAGCAAGGAAGCTTTACATTATTTTTCTTCATTGCTTCTACATGTACACTGTGGAGGGCCTTCAGAAACGTGTGCACTGTTGGTTTGCCTTTGTCAAGACAACAAAGTATTTCAGTATTGCATCCAAAAGATTAAATTTGGGCAGGATTTCCTAAAGATTGTTAGAATGAGAATTGGGAAGGAATGGCAAGGGTTATCCTCCATTTAGTATAGACTTACACACAGCTGGGGAGTGCGGGAAAGGAAGCTGAGTAATCAGCACCTGGGGGACTCCATGCAGCATGTCCAGATCCCCGTGCTATGAACACCAAGATCTCTCTTCCCTCCCACCTTGATACCATCCATACCAAGGCACAGCTTTTAAGCTCTAGCACTGCTCTTAATGTTGCCCTAATGGCCACAGCTCAGCATCTTTGTCTTTCAATGTACACTTTGGGAGATGCCAGCCATTCCCGATTCATGTTTAAATTATTAATACATATTTTTTCTCTCCTGCTTAGTGCATTATGGAGCTTTTTACACATGCTTAATGGCAAGTTTTATTCAAGGGACTTATACATTATTTTAGACTCTTTTCAGATTTTTTTGTTGTTGTTGCATATCTTAGAAAGAAAGAGTGAGCCTTTAAACTCCACAAAAAATATTTTCATATTATGTGTAGTATAAGCTTGTTTTAGACCAGATGTAAATGGACACTATTCTTTTAAAGTGTGTTCTCAAACTGTCCTTGCACTTTTCAAGTAAAAATGGCTCATGTATTTTTGGAAGATTGCAAACAGTGGAATGTCAGATTTCAGTTACTGCTCTTTCTCTCATATATTTAACCATTCAGCATACTGTAATTTTCTTAATCAAAAGTTATTTCCCTAAGTAATGCAAACAAGACCCAAAGAATGATGAAATAATTCTGAAATGTCAATCTTTCAAGACTCAGATATGTTCTAATAACATTACAGAAATTCCAAAGGTCTCAATTTGGAAGTAACAATAATACCACCAACTATAGACACATTTTTAAGGCAAGAACTAATGAAGCAATTTGTTCTCTTACCTTCCATTTTGGACTAAACCCTCCAATTTTCAAGCTAAGAAAATTCCATGGTACTGCTATATCTAACCTTACAAGGAAGAAGTACAGTCACTAGTTCCATGTATACATAATTGTATTTATATCTGGCTTTTCACACTTAGGAATGTGACAAAATCTGCTCTAATGCTCCCCTGATTTTCTTGATGTTGTCTTCTGCTGAAACAAAGCATTTTTTTTCTTTCCTACAAATACCATGACACTAGGTAATTCAGGCTAGACCTATTTTTTAGACTTTTAAGCTGCAAATACATTGAATCAACACAGAATATTACCATCAATGGGTGATGATAATGCTCTGTTCTGTGTAGCTGCCAAGGACAATATTTATTTTACCTTTGCTATTCTAACACCTCCTAAAATAAATTAAATGATTACACAGCTTTCTCATAAGCATCTTGGAAGCAGCAGCTTGAGTCTGGTAACTGGTAGATAAGTGGACTTTCCTTATTTTGCGCTCAGTAAGATGCAGGGTAGATTTATATTTACTTCTGAAAATATATAAGTGTCATGCTGCTACAAACAGCAGAAATTGACCCCTCAACTGCAAGTCTGCCTTCAGAACCTAGACTGGAATCTGGATCAATGCACTTCTAAAATAATACCCCCAACCTATCCAGGTATTTTCTTTCCTGCTCTTGTACTCTTTTATTTACATATTCAAACTCTGATTGCTAGCAGTACCTTCTTTCTTCTTTGTTGAATGTGCAGAGAAAATCAATTACAATCAGGAGTGCCCAGTGCTCCCATTTCCCATTTTAGCTGTAACTCAAAACTCACATAAACTGGGATGGAGGTTATGGGAAGAGGAAAATACTTCAGTGTTCTATGTAGACAACCATCGAAGTGACTGATGGGCTCTTAATGTTCTTGACCACTCACAGTCACCATGCTTCTCACAACCACTGAGGTGTCACTGTTAAGACTGTGAGCAGGACGGTATTAGAGCTTTGTTCTGTGTGATACATGATACAGAATAACCTGTGATCAAAATATGTTATTTGTACTTAAAAACCAGCAAGTATTTTAAAGTGCTGCCATTCAAAGACGAAAGAGACTGATACATGCTCTCTGTGGCTATGGTATTAATGAAGCCAAGAGTAAGAACACTGTCTACCTCCACAGGAACTGAGAAACTGGAGCATTTTGGTCACAGTGAGGGATAAGTTCCAAATTCCTTGTTTGTGGAAGCCATTGGGAACTGGAGATCCTAGGAGCACACAGCCTTAGCAAGACTCAGATGCAGGCTGCTGAGTGGCACCACACATTTGCACATAGTCCAAGCTAGCATTGTTTGTGTATCTATAAATTGCAATGCATTATAGTTATGCATTATTTGTGCTACCAAAACACCTAGAAGCTCTTGAGATGGATCAGGGCCCTAATGCACTTGGCAGAACAAAATGTGTGCCAATAGCTAATGGGTGCAGAAGAAAACTCATTTGGAAGAGTTACATGATTTACTTTAAAACTCTGTTATGGTTACCTCCCTTATAACACCACCACCTCATAACAGCACCTTAGATGCCTGGGATAGTGTTATGATGAGAGCAAGCTAAAGTATGTTTATAACAAGAATAGGTCAATGGTCCAGAGGGTAGTTTCCTATTATGGGAAGGATAAAATAACTAAAATCAATAAATCTCCAGATCATAAATGTAGCTACAGTCTGGGCAAGGTTGAGAAAATTATTAGCAGAGCCTCATGATGTCTGGATATTGTAGCTTGTAAATTTATACATACATATGTGTGTGGTTATGTACACGCTTGCTATTCATCCCCCACAGAATTCATTGAAATGCTAAGAAGAATGTGCATTTGGTGCTCCTTTCAGTCCTGATAAAAGAAAGGAGAAAAAAAAATATGAAAAAGGGAATTAAAAAGGAAAAAGAAAAGTAAAAATGAGATAAAAAAAGAAAGGAGAAAAGAAAAAAATAAGAAAAGAAAAGGAAAAAATTTAAAAAGAGGAAAAGGAAAAGGGAAATATGCAAAATGTAACTGAAATGCTATGTTCATGTTTTAGTTCATAGTTATAGCTAGGTGATTTCTGTCATAGAATAGTTTGGGTTGGAAAAGACCTTTAAGATCATAAAACCCAACTGTCAACCTTGCACTGCCAAGTCCACCACTAGACTATATCCCTAAGTGCCACAACTACACATCTTTCAAATATTCTAGGGATTCTGACTCCACCACTCCCTTGGGCTGCCTGTGCTAATGCTTGACAATCCTTTCAATGAAGAAGTATTTCCTAATATCCACCTAAACCTACCCTGGCACAACTTGAGG
>JAOEHX010007839.1:0-10685 GCA_025448015.1 Bolborhynchus lineola
CATGGTTTAGTGTGAGGTGTCCCTGCCCATGGCAGGGGGGTTGGAACTTGATGATCTTAAGGTCCTTTCCAACCCTATTTGATGATTCTATGATTTCAATCCTCTTCATAACAAGCCATGTACTACAAAGATATTGGAAGACAAACATTTCAAGTATTTGTAACAGCAAGGAGCAATATGCAACCATTTTAAAATAAGGCATTAAACGAAGATCATTTAGATATATTGGTATTATAGGTGTGTACTGGAACACTACTTATGCTCAGCTTTGAGTGTCCAAAATTGATGAAGACCTGTGAGCAGCAAGGAACAGGCTTTGATCAAGTGATGGAGTACAGAAGTGAAAATGAGCCTTGCTCTGGTCCTACTTTTTCAGGAACCAGACCCACTCTGTGTGAGTCTACTGCCCTCTGTGACCTAACTCCTTGTTGCTGTGTCCTGGAAAACTTTTGCAATGTTCAGGTCACCTTGCATCGCGAAGAGGTTCACACTGGCTGCAACAAGATGTTCTGTGACACAGAGCGTATAGTTACCTTGGTTTGGCAAAGTGGGCACAGATCAACATTCAGGTCATGATTAATCTTTTAACCTTTTCCTGTACATGATTTATGGAACTGATAAACAGCTTACAAGCCTCACGACTGTCAGTAGCCACTCTGTAACCTGAATTCTAACAGTGACAGTAGGGGTCATAACCCTCGGTTTCAGTGACCCCTAATAATTATCAGAACTAACTAAATCTGTAAGAAATTCAGATTTAGGGGATTATTTTAGCCAGTATTAAAAAAGTCAAACAGCCTAAGTACCAAACTATGGAAAATAGCCTAATTATTCACATTCTGGCCTCCTTTATATAACCCTTATTGAAAAAAAACTGTTAAAAGACTACAAATTTTTCTTTCCTAAAACTGAGAAGAGTAAACAAAGAACAAAATAGGTCCTAAATATGCAGTTATATTTTGAAGTTCTATCCATATATCCTAAGGGATATATGTATATCATGTACCTATATCTTCAAATATTCTAAAAAATGCAACATGCATTTACCTTTTAAGCTGTTATTCACTGTAGACAAATACTGAATTCATCATTGCATGCGAAAACTGAGCTATTTTCAAAACTTGTAAAATATTATGAAATATTCCTTTTTCAATCTGTCCACTTTGTTCTTTCTTAAGCAATTAAGGAAAGATTGGAGATTTAAACATTGTTTTTCTTAGATTAATTTTTAGTAATATCAACATTTTCATTTCAATTTTTAATTTTGTCCATCCTTAATGCTCAAAATTCATTTTTACATTATGTAAATTACAATGCAAAAGTAAAAAAGAAATACTTTCAACAATAAAAGCAAAAAATAAATATACACATTCCTATTAACATCCAGATTCCAAAGAATCTGGATATCTTAATGTAATGGGTACTAATGGAATGAAAAGCACACCTGATTTTGAATGAGAAGTATTTGAGAACTATGAGAACTAATCAATTATATCAAACCAAAGTGAGATAAAGTAAAACTAGAAACTTTGCAGATAAAAGTCATACAGAAAATAAAAGGAATAAATGCACTTATTTCTTTTGTGATGTACTGCTGTGGTTGAAAAAAGTCAATATCTGATTGGTAAGAACTTACGTATACTCACTGAAAAGATACAAATAGTTTCCACTGGCTTCAAACACTCATGTAGCTGCAGAATTTCAGGGAAGTTAAACAAAGTTTATTGCACTGACTGTAATGATGGTTTTTATATGCAGCTGTCTTCTTCAGATCTAAATATATGTGGAGGTAATACATATTTGAGCAAATGATCATGGACTAAACTGAAATGTTAGCAGTTCAGCTGAACTTCTGGGCCTGTCTTAAGTTTCGAATTTCCCACAGAGAAGCATCAAGTTATTTTAAAGCTTTTCTACACTTAGTTTCCAAGTCCTTCATTTTAGTTTGATCTGACTTCAAAATTTGTATAATAAACACTGAAGTCCTAGAAGAAATAGCACGAATGAGGACAGATGCAGTATAGTAGTGGACTGAGCATTGAATCACAGCTACAAAATCTGGATTCACTTCACAGCATTACCTCTGTCCTTGGATTATCTTCAGCAAGTTGCTTCACCTTCCTGAACTTCTCTCCCTCCCTCACTCCCCCTCATTTGCCTTGGCTATTTCCATTGTTCCTTACAGGCAGAGACCATCTCACTAATGTGTTTGGGCAGTTCTAGTACAGAGTGGCACTACTGCAGTTCAAGACCTTTAGATGCTACAGTAGAACTAATCAGAACATAGAAATAAAAGCTTAAAATGTCTTCTGAGTGTCACATTTAAATCCTGAAGTGTCCAGTACTTGGAATACTGCTATCCAATACATCACTGTTGCAAAGACTACAGATTGTCAATCAAAATATTTAATGAAAATATTTTTTTCAACTTATTAACATGAAATCTACATGGAAATCAATTTTAATATCTCTTAATATTTGCTTGATTACTTAGTATTACCTTAGGAACTGATAATAAAAATTTTTCAAGACATTTCTGCTTTAAGCATTTTTTTTTAAAAAAAGTCAGCATCAGTGGCTTTTTTTGAGGAAACACTTGCCTTGGTATAATATTTTAAGCAAGAAAGCAGTCCTTTCTTAAACAAGAAGCATTCTCCTCAAAGTGAGAGCTGAGATCTGTGTCTCCCATTTCATTTCCTGTCTTTCTGGTTTTTAATCAAAACGTATGAAGTCATTGCTTTAAGAGAGTATTCAGTCGTGAATACTGTGGAACTAGGAGAACACAGATGTTTAGCAGTAGAAGAGAGGCATGTCAGAGGTTAAATCCCACTGATCTGATCTCATTCCTTATCAGAATCAATTGATTGGATTCAAGTGATCCTCATGCAATCTCACATAAAGACCGTGAAACATATGTAGCCCCCTAAACATTTCCAGCAGCATGTTCTGCCTGTCCTATTATATAAAAAATCAGATTAATATAATACTTCTAGACATCTAAAAAATAATAAACATTTTTTATTCTGCAAAGTGTTGAATAATCATGCTATAATCTCAGCAAAAACTCAAGCAAAGCACATTGTTCAGGGCTCAGCTGAAACTGCATTAAAGTGCTCTGAATCTGCCTGATCAAGTCTTAAGGCCAGTGAATTGCAAATGTCTTCCTATACATACAGACAGACACACAGAAAGAGAAGAAGAGATATTTCTCTCTTTTGGTTAAACATATTTGTTATTTTTTGCATTATACAATCTCCAGAGCACTTTGAAATTACAAGTCCTTAATGTGAGCAGTCCTAACTAAAACCAAGTAATTACCACTCTCAAAGTTGCAGTTACTATTTATTTCTTTAACCAATCTGAAATATTTTATCTCAAGTCAGTTTTAATGTTCCCTGTAATCCTTCCTCTGAGAGGATAGGAAAGACATATAATGCTTATGAGACAGATACACTTTTACCTGTTGCAGGAGACAGCCTGGAACAGCACTCCCAGGGAAGACTGGCAGTGATTTTTCAACACGTCTACCTTTCTCAAGCTCTCATGTTTGCTAACATGATAGCTGCTCTATCACTCCCCTCCTCAGATGGACTGGGGGAAAGAAAGTATAATGAAAGGCTTGTGTGTCAAGATAAGGCCGGGGAGTGATGACTTACCAACTACTGTCATGGACAGAACAGATACCACTTGGGGAAATTAGCTTAATTACAGCTCAGATATAAACACAGAATTTACAAAGTAAAATAAAATCTGAGCCTCTGGAAAAAAATCTTCATATACACATTTTTTGCTATGCAGGTGACAAGCACAGAACTTTATGGGATATGAACTGTGTTGTTGGACATTTATGTGTACATATGCTGGCAAAAAATAAGATATGTGTGAATGTGTTGACACAAATTCACACATAGAAGTGAACTCAAAACAATGCCTGATGACACGACAACAGTGCCACTGGATATATATTTATGACTGGCAGATGGCACTGAGAATCTTGGCCAGCTGACAGAGAAGAACCAAAGAGCCAGGGCATTCAGACTCTCAAGACAGAATAAGGGACCCTCTCAAATAAGACAGGGAGAAAGGCCCAAACTTTCACTTGCCTTGTGAAGGCCAAACACAAGATAGAGGAAACACAAGACAACTTTAATCCCACTTTGATCTTCAAAATAGGATGAAAGCACTGCCTGCACCTGGCTGACCCTCTACAAAAGGGCAATTGCCTGGTTATCCCACAGGCATTAGAGTTGGACTCTGCTTTTCCACAGACAAAGGTGTAAGAGTCTTTCTCACGGTTTCTAGATGAAGTCTCCAGTTAAAAGCACAGATACTTCCCTGAGTGTTTTGGATACTTCATGGCAATCCCTACATTACTTCTATATACACTGAGGTGATACTGTGCCACGGAGACGGTGAAGAGAGGCGACCTACCTCCTGTAAATGTGTTAATATCATTTAGGTGGAAAGAAGTTAAGACCTGAAAGCACAAAGGGAAAGGATTGTAGATAACTCTAAACCCTAAGGGAAAGAAAACCCCATTTCATGACTATTTATTTTCACAGAGATTTTCCTATGCCACATGGAGAAGGAATGCTCCACAATTAGGAAGAATACATAAACTTTAGTTTCCTTATTTGAAAGTATATAATATCTAATTTCCTTATTACAGTATATGGCACAACTATGTTCAGAAAGACCAAAATAGGAAAACATACTGGCCATAAACTGTTCTTTTCAAAACATATCTTTAGCCAGAGCTTTAGCTGCTATTGATGTTAACTTTAACATAATGTGAAATAGGATCAGAATGAGGGTCACATTTACCATGTTGCATCTATTTTCAGCTTAAAAATTTTCAAAACTAAAATGTTTACTTTTCAAATTTAAAAGCAGCCAGCATGGAAAATTACATTCTGGCCAACACTGCTCATCAATCAAACATTTCAGGGTTTCTCTGGACATAGAGAGCTCTCACTGCAATAACTCAGAGCTGAATACAAAATTTCATCATGAATCAAACTGAGAACTAAATATTTGCTAGTGAAGGATTACTTTCAAATTCTTCTTTTAACTCATTTCTCATTTCAGTCACATTTTCTCTGAGCTTTAAGAATGAATGTAGGCTATTCAATTTCAATGAAACTGGCTGGACAAATCAACTGAATCACACATTTTGCATCAGACCAAATATTGATCCATAAAGAGATATATTTGAAGGTTATTAGGGACAGCAAACCATCATGTGTCCTTTTTTGTAGCTCATTCGCCTATTCCTATATAAACTAAAGTTCCATTTATGTTTTTTATAATTTGGTCTATACTTCATCTGGAAAATGATTCAGAAGACACACACAAAAATTACCATGCATTTAGGAAATTTAAAATATAAACCTGAATTTTTAGAGTACAAATACATATGTTAGTTCATACAGATGAAACAGTATACTATTCTATGAATTATATTTAACTTGTTTGTCAGAGAAAACAAAGGAAAAAAAAAAAAAATTTGGGAATAACAATTCCACCACAAATTTAAGGATATAACTTTCCTAGAAAATCCAGACTCAGCTGAAAATGTGGTCTTTAATGCTCATTCCTGATTTCAAGGACAATTAAAAGCACACCAAACTTTTACAGGATTCCTCTTCACATTGTGTACTCTGCTGTACTTTGTAAGAACTCAGTAAACTTAAAAACTTTCTGTTTAGAAAGACTTGATATTATGTGCCGAAGTTGAAGCCATCTTCTTCATTTAAACACATTCAAAAGGATGTAACCCAGTTTAGATTCATACCCAGCAACATTTCTCAGCTAATTTATATAAAGTTTGCTGCTAATAACCAGACATAATGCCAAGCACTAAGGTACATCAAAAGATGGTTCTAAGATGAAAATGGTTATATTAAAATCTGGTTGGACATTTGGATGGGAGTGGGCCCCTCACAGCTTTCAACACTATTCCTCATTTTCTTCCTCTGAGAAAAATAGGTCCATCAGCAATAAGAGTTCTTTTTCATTAATCTGGGTAGAAGAGCTGCCTTTGTTTGGTTGGTTGGTTTTTTCAATGGAGAACTGATTCTGCAAAGATCCTTTTCTGGTCTCCTCCCCCCAAGAATAAACTAAACAATTCAATTGGGCTTGGGAAACACCATGGTCTTGAATAGAGACTCCGTGTTCATTCACTGCCAACAGAAGAACAGGGAGTTTGTGCAAATCTAAGACAGAGGGTTTTTTTTTTTGTTTAAGAACTGATGCTTTGTCTATGCTTTGAAACAGCAGTGGCTTCCATAATAGTCTGTATATTAAAATAACAGTTCAATTTTCAAGAAAAGTTTACTGTCACAAGACTGTTCTTCCTCCCATATGTTCCAAACTTCAAAGATTTTTCAAATCTCTGTTTTGGTCCCAGTGCTATTCTATTGAGAACAGGCACAAACAGAATTTGTGGAACACAAAGGTAATGAAATTACAGGATCTGTCACTTTGATCTGTTTTCTTCAGCGTGCCCCACAAGCCAGACAAATAAATGCAAATCTGAACATAAATAGCTCTAAAAATATTGAAGCACTGTGCATTTCAGCATTTCTTTTGTTGAGACTCAGCCTTGAGTGGGTTATGTAGAGAAACAAACACCATGAAGAGTACATCTGTTTGCAAGATACTTAACTGCCTGTGGGATAAACATTCACACAAATCAAGACTCCACTGAGTAATATAAATTAAATATATAATTTGGAAATACAATAAACCAAAATGTTTAATAAAATTAGAGGTGATTTGAGTAAGTGCAAATCAATAGAATACAATCTTCTAAAGTTACGACATTTGTTGATAATGCAGCAGTATCTGCAGACACCTTGATTTCACCAGATGCAACCCAGCCTCCAAGCCACATACATTATTCCACACATTATACAGGAAAATCAGGATATCACTCAGTAAACTTAACTGGATGAAAATTTAGATGAAGGTACACGTTGAAGCTTACTTTTGCTGAAGCAGTTTGCAGTGACAGTCTACCCAGGTGAAGTTAAACTGAAGAGCCACTTCTTCCCTTCCACGCAACTTGCAGCAGGGAAGTGATATAGCCCTAAAGCACAAGTATGTTAACCCATCTAAAGAGAGGCACTTGGACCACTAAAAGGACCTGCAAGAAAAAGGGACAGCTACTCATCTTCCCTCATGGTTAGTGAGAGGGAACATCATTTACTCCCAACATTTGTACCCTCCATGCCATGGTTTTCTCATCCCAGTACAAGATTAAACAAACTTACTAGTGATTTCATGATACACACAAAAGATGATAGAGATCGAATCACTGACATGCAAATCAGTTATACTCCAAAAGTTCAAAAGCAGAACACACTTTCATAGATCCAAAAATCTCACTGTGACTTATTTCCCTTTCAATATGGACACTAGTATTTACTGACAAATTGGCACTATTTTTTTCAAACAAAAGGAAATCTAAAAATCTCTTTCTTTATACCAAGACCAAGGCCAAACAAAAACTGCCTGAACTGCTCCTCAGTCACAGATCAAATCTAATATCCCTGGAGGTGACGTCAAGGGCCATCTGTCAAAGTTAGCTACATTAGATAATAACTATATACAAGTAGATAATAGACAAATAGCCATTTCCTTTTTGCGGCATGTTGCCACTGACATCAGTAGATCTACTTATGAAAGCAAGTCCAACTCAACACTAGGATGTGAGCTAGGAGAGCAGAGGGTGCATCGTCTACTGTGCTTCAAAATAGAAAGCAGTAAAGTAGTAAGATACAGCTTGCGTAATGAAAAATCACAGTTGCTGCAGAAAGAGCATAGCTGTTGTCACACCTGATTTGGAATAAGCCTAATCGTCAACTTCTCCAGTTTGTTCCTAGGACAAGATGGATATGAGGACTAACCATATAGGTGGCAAAAGCCATGTTTTTACCTTTTCAGCTGTGATGTCACAGCACAGACTATAAACATTGTCAATAAAGTCTGGATAAGCAATGCAAAAGGAATTAGATCAGCTAGGAAACTGAAAAATAAGCAGATCACACAGGAGAGCCACAGAAAGCAGAACAGATTTTAGTCAACATCCAGGGAGAAAGTTTTCATCTTTCAGTCTCGCACTTTCATAGTGGCAAAAGACTGAGTCCTGCAGTATGACCATCCCCTACTTTGCTGAAAACAGCTGCTGATAGCTCCAGCGCCAGAAAATCCAGAGAAAATTGTTGTTTTACAAAGCTCCTTTCCTAAATACATGTCTTGGGTAACATTAATTCACAACTTGAGGACATTCTTTATCAATGAAAATGTCTAATAAAATGGGTCTAAAGTTATAAATGTTTTCTAGACACCATCAGGCAAGCACTGACAAAGCACTGACACCAGCAAGGTGTGTGTCTTTTCACCACAGCAAGATTCAGTGATCTTAATCTGACTACTCATATTGGAAGCAACTGCTTCAGTCTATTTAGCTTATTTAAGATATGATAAGGAGGCAATTAGTGGATAGTCTCCATGTAGAAGAGATTCTTTGCTTTTTCCTCAAATTCATAACAACTCACATCAGTGGAAGCTAAACGTAACCAAAATAAGTTACTAGAAGCCTAATTGCTACAACACCACACTGAAATGCAGAAGTCTTAGCATTGCCTGATGCCTTTGAATAAAAGCTAGTTCTCTTTTCAAAGATGTGTTATACCTCAGACACACGTTCATGGGTCTAACATAGCAATTATTGTTGTGGTTTGTTGTCCAGTTCTATAAAGGATATCACTAAAAATTTTGGTTCTACTTCTGGCCATTGAAGTATTCATTTTTATCCATGGCACTATTCATTTTGCCTTATTTATTATACAGTCAATGTCAAGCTGCATTTTGCACCTATAGCTGGGAAAAAAAAATTACTTAAACTCTTTAGACGTTATGCCCAGATGATAAACAACTGCACTAAAATGCCAATTAACTTTAAGATTTGTGTCTTACTGCAACTACGTTTCAGTTTACAGTATTCATTAGGAAGATTTAACGAGATAGAACATTTAGATTGGTTTTTGCTAGTTTAATTGTTCCTACTTGCCAAACAACCAAGGTTCATTAGAGAAATAGTGGATGTACATATAAATTGTGCAGTAAATTTTGGAGCCCACATATAGGAAGACACAGCTACAACTCCTTTTTTACATACAGTATGGTTTTCATAAACACTTTGATTATTGCTCTTACACATATAAACTTTGTGATTCTGAAAATTTCGCACTGAGGTTTTCCAAAACTTACTGTACTTTGTCTTCCCAAAGTCTGGGACAAACCCTTCTCTCATGATTGGCTCCCAGGTCCATTAGCTCAATGGACCTTGGACTACACTGAAATTACAGGAATTAGGATATGGCTCAATGCATTTTTAAAAAGGACTGAATTAAACCCCTTATTTGAGTCTTAATTCCTTGGGATGTTTTTTAGTGTTCACAAACAATAGCTTCATGTAAACATTAGTGAGACAAAACTTGAATATACTTCTGCGGGAATTTTGATTAAAGACTGTATGCACTGATGGCTCTCATTTAGCAAAGCATGTTACATCTTGGGAATACAAAACCCAGAGAATATTGTGAAAGACATATAAAGATATTTTAAGGTCTTTGTTGTGTTTCAGTGTTTATAATTCCCTCTATAACTCTCAACACTGAAAAAGATTTAGAAAAAGGTTTATCAGACAGTGAAGTTTTCAAGTCCACGTAAGCTTCCTACTCAATCATTTTGAAAAAATAAAAGGAAGAAAATTAATATTAAAGATAACATACATCTCACATAACCCATATAATAAACAACTGCATTACTCTTATCCAGGAAAAAGAAATAGCTGTCTAACAACCATCAGCCTTAACTCCATTCTTCCTCTATGTTTTTACCATGGTTTTGACTTTGCAGCAATATTTTTTTTTTTAAGCAAGACTATTACAGCAGCTAATATAATCACAGAACAGGTGAACCAACTGATATTTTTTGGTAAAAATACCATTTCGGTCCTAGAAGAAAAATCTTGTTTCACCAAAAAAAAAAAAAAAAAAAAAAAACTACATATATGCATAAAATTATTTCTTTCTTATAAGGGAAGGTTTCATACTGTTTATATCCTACAGTTGTTAGGATGTGCGCAACCATCTTCAGTTAGAATGCTAACTGACATAATTTTTCCATAATATGGATATTTTAATATTTTTCTTGATAAGATCAGTTGAGCTTGCATGTCATCTGAAATTGCTAAATAACGCAATCCATGGTAAAACTGTTTCAGATATATACAGTGACTGCTAAGTGAGCACTTTCATACATGTTGTGCAAAGTTTTAGACAAGATAAGTAGTTCATTCTGCAGCGCAGTGCATGAAAAGGAGTACAATAATACTGCCATCATTATATCTACTCTGCTCTCATCAGACCTCACTTGGGGTATTGTGTACAGTTCTGGTGTCCTCTACATAAAAAGGACGTGGAAGTGTTGGAACAAGTCCAGAGGAGGACTATGAGGATGATGAGGCGACTGGAGCACCTCCTGTATGAAGACAGGCTGAGAAAGTTGGGGCTGTTGAGCCTGGAGAAGAGAAGGCTTCGTGGAGACCTCATAGCAGCCTTCCAGTATCTGAAGGGGGCCTATAGGGATGCTGGGGAGGGACTCTTCATTAAGGA